>CAAKHB010000052.1:106019-116107 GCA_901007665.1 Aeoliscus strigatus | reverse complement strand
CCATTGAGTAGGAGGCAGCCCTTAGGGAAATGAGGGCAGCCCGCTGTATTTGCTGTATACTTTCGTTCTTTTTTTTTTTTTTTTTTTTTTTTTACACTTAGTTGCCAGTGGGGTTTGGCCGTTTGTGGATCTATGATCAGTCCAACTAATAGTTAAAATGCAAGTTTCCCTCAGTGACACACAACATTTGAAGCTTGTACCTGAGTAGTACAGTTAATAAGATCAGCTGCACGAGCTTGGTCTCTCTCCTGTTAGACAACAGGACACCATAACTATTATGGAGATGTCCTTGTAGCCCTGCTGGATGTGGTGAAAACATGATGTGCTACGTAGGTTTTGATTTGATGTCTGGTACGCAAAACCACAATGCCCCCAATCCAGGTGAGAACCTGGTGGCTAAAACAGGGTGAACTTATGGAAAAAAAAACCCCAACAAAGCTTACTTCACCCTTTTGATTGTAGATAGTAGATAGATAACGCAAACTTTAATACCACAAGTTGTAGAAAGGTATTTGTAATGTTTTAGTATTTTAAATCATTGGCGCATCTTCTCATCTTCATCTTCTTTCTCTTTTCATGATGACGCAGATGTTTCCATGCCAACGAACGAGCAGGGACACAACTAGGAGTGAGCTCAGTTAAACCTCTGTAACAAACACATATTTGGTCACATGAGTAGTTCCCAGCGTACTTAAACACAGGAAAGCTCATTAGTGCGTCAATAAGTGTTTGAACTCTGAGCTGTGGCATAAAATGGTATAAAAATTCATTACGCTAAAGAAAAACGGATGCAGTGATCTGTGAGACAATGAGTAACGTCACGGCATCAACATCGCCACTGAGACCAACATCTGGTCTCAGTCCTACACCAGTTGTAGGTTTTAGGCTGCCGGTTTCTGACAGATTAGTGGATTAGTAGCTCGTATGAACCAGTCGGCCAAAGTCAGTTTTAGTTAAATGATGTTGATCATTCATTGTTGATGCGTACAAATGCCACTGTGAGGCCAGGAAGCATCCCAGGAGGATGCAGGTCATCTGACTAGGATTTCTGATCTATAATGGCGTGAACTATTATTGCGTGTAAATCTTGAAACAGAATTGTGTTTGATGCATGAATTCGCTGTACAGTGATAACAATGGCGGCATGAATGAGAGAAGGAATTTTTGAAATAGTTATGGCAGTTGAAGATGTTGTGTGTCTTAAATAGTCCAGCGCTGTGTCTCTTTCGATGTATGTCCAGCAGTTCATCGGAGGAACTCAATGGAGGCAGGTCCAGAATCCAGCAGGTCCAGAAGTGGCTGGACTAGAAAGCACTGGGACACCGGGAGAGAAGACGAGTCCAATTTCATGCAACAACGGTAGATATACATCAGTCAGATAGAGAGACAAGAGAGAAAGGGGCTTTCGCAAACATAATAACACATTATAAGATGTCCTCTGGTGTTGCTTGAGAGCACGCAGACTACCAGCGGTAGAAATTTGTAATGTGATCATCTGAAAGGTGCAGGCGTCCTACAGTTATCAGAAGTTTAAGTGTCTGTGTGCATTCATCTTTGCAAAGGTACTGCACACTACGCTGGTAATCCACAACACAAAATTGATTAATATTTGCTCTCAAAATGACACGCTTTGATGCATGGGCGCTCTCCACATGTAAATGAACACTTTAGAGGAGTGATGAGGAGGAGGAGGATGAATAGCCGCAACAGAGGATTGTAAAGTTCAAGCAGCAGATTTGCATATTTATATTACAAGTTACTGATAATAAGCAGGTCAGAAAGGAGTAAATGCAATCCGTTTGTCAATGTACAACTCCTACATTACAAAACTAGACCTTATTAGCTTCTGTGAACTGATATGTTCAATTACTTGCCACAATAGCTGCGCTGAAGATGTATTGTATTGTGTTTTGACTTTATAATGCGATGTAGATGACGAGACAGCTCATGATTCATTCGGGAGGAGACGTGATGAAAGAAATGTGTATGTGTGAATTTCACCGACTCAGTTCTTTATTGTGTAGTTAAGTTACATTTTTGCACTGACGCGTACATCCGTTGCTGCACCTTATCTGCCAAAGGCAGTGTGAAGAGGCTTTTTGCCATTTTCTGAAATCATCACATTTTGTTTTTACTGAGGAGCAAATGCAGACATACAGTTCGACATCATACCGGGGTGGTTGTTATTCATCAGTCCATCTATGGAGTGTCTATGGTGTCTGTGCTGGTGTCACACACATCTCACACACAAGTTAAAACAAGAAACCTCAGTGAAATGAATTGAGAATTCGCCCTTGTTGTCTTAATCAGCATGAAATGTATGCTCAGAAGATAAACAAAATAAAACAACTAAATATGATTGGGCTCAAAATGTCTTTGTATAACTGAAATATTTGTGTAGTTTGTAAAAAAGAAAAGTGTAGTTTTGTGTAGTTTGTAAAAAATTCTGTTGTTCATTGTCATTGAACAATAAGAGCAAAGCAGTGTGTGTTTATAAGTACATGTACTTATGATGTGAGCGTGAGGTGATGGTCAGCTGCTTAGTTCATCAGAGATGTGAGTTCCCCCTGAAAGAACATATTTAAACTGTGTACATGTCTGGTACCCAGCTGTGTCGACCTCCTGTTAGGAGCAGAACACCATAACTATGACTCAGTGCTCAGACGTCCTTGGAGCCCTGCTGGATTTGGTAAAAACATGACATACATGACGTCTGTGTTCGGAAAAGACACAAAATCTTAATCACACAATAATAGCACAGTCATCAGGTAAACTCCCATCAGGTAAACTGCACCAAAGTATATCAAAGATCGATTTATGGAGACAGTAAATGTGCTTGGCAGCTTTCCATATTGTCCACATGAAGTTCACAGTTGGCTTCTTTGTTGTCACCTAACGAAAAAACAGCTTGTTTGCCACGCTGCTGCAGAGAACTGTAATATTAATTGCCTTCATGTCTTCAATAGCTGGCGTGATATGAGGAATTGAAGGGAACATATGTCGCATGAAGCCACTGGATGAGAAAGGTGACACGGCCAAAACTAAACAATATATGAGTAATCTAATATGTGCCATATGTCGGCCATACTTATAGGAGCTACCCTCTTTGCTCACGTGAAAAATGAAATCAAATATCACAAATGAGTGGAGGTCATTATGATAGTGGCTCACCATGGTGTAACACACACCATCCCTTTGAATGGGACATTTTTGTGCTCGGCTGACACTTAATATCACCCCTCCTTTTTTCATCACTTGAGTTGCCCTATTGAGCACTTTAACATCATTAGAGTGTTTGGAAAGAGCTGGAACACCGGGACTACAAGGTGTTGTGACTAAATCTGTCCAAACAACACAGTATGAATAAAACACAACCACTAACAAGGATAGTTGTTCTGTATTTGTTATATTAGGGACACAGTGGTCCATAGCACAAAGGACATTCATTAAAAGGACACAGAAAAGAAAAGGTCTGTAGTATTCATGACCACCATTTGCAATGTCCATGTGTTGCAAACTCGTGGTCCCCGCAGACCTTGACTTTGTTACGAATGATAAACTCCAGTCTCGAGCTGCCAATATTTCCTGAACCTGTCCAGCACCACAGGTTGAGCAACCGGAGGACAAACACAAACACCTGCAAAATGTGAGACAAAGCTCCCTTACATGACAATTTGGAGTATTAGATTACTTTCTGCACTTTTAGAGTGAGCTAGCATTATGGACTGACACACACACACACACACACACACACACACATAAACACTCCAGTCTTATTGAAAATGCATATTTATTTACAGTATTAAACATGTTTCCTACATCAGGCAAACGTTCGGTCAAAAGCTTCACTGGGCAACGCTCTCTCTATCTAATATGAATGTTAGTTTTGCTAATGAATTGGACATAAAACTCCAACAGCACACAGATGCAGATTTAATTTAATTTGCTACAATTGCTGTGACTATTGCAGAATGAAACATTTTTGCTGGTGTCTTTGAGAATCTGCAGAGCGAACAGACAGACCCTGTGCCACAGCGGGGCCATAAGTCTCCATCAATTTAACAGGAAGAGACAGGAACCAATTTGGGAGATTTATGATTTTCGCTCGAAAAAATGAACCGAGAACAGACATATCTGTGAAGCGATGATGATAACAGTAAATCTAAGGAGAGTGGGAAATTAATTTTAGCAGGCTTGTCGTTACAGTTTAAGTCTCATAAGGAGCTACTTCTTCTGTCACGTTAATTCAATTCTCGACCACAATGATCCCCACAGAAACTTCTGAACCTACCGAGGGGCTTGGAGGGCAAGCGTTGCATGTTTAAGAGGGAAAGATATGTCCTCTAATTGAATAATAAACAATGTCCAAATTGCATTATAGTCATCCAGACTAATCGGGTTAGAGCAAAAATGCACGTAAACCACATAATAATAAGTTATAAAGAAATGGATTGAGAGCAGTACGCCGGTCATTGATGTGGTCTCTGCTGCTGCCCCCGCCGCCTCAATGTGCCACATTCAGACTGCGTCAGCGTCAAAGCAACATGGAAAACTCTTGGTCACACATGCATACAAACATAAGTCACACGCTATCGGTAAATAAAAACATGCAGAATATAGTGTCGGCTCTTCATGTGAGGCTCTGTGTTTCTGCTCACGCTCTGCTGCCACTTCAAGCTAATATTATTGTAGCGGAATCCCCTCCATATTTATTCCTGTGAAGTGTTGGAAAATGAATCCAGAGAAATGCGTGTGTGACCTGCCTTTGACCTGCCTGGGTCAATCAGATCATTTATTCTACAACATGAATACACTTTAATTTGAGTCCTATCATGATAATGGCAAAATTCCAGCTTTCAGGTGACGGATGCTCGAAAACATTAGGACGCATCAGTTGAACTCCTGCACAAGCAAACTCGGGCAGTAAAGGGAGAGGACTCTAATCTTACTGAATGTTTAATGCCAAATGATTAATGCTGAAATATACAATGACAATGCTCAAGCTCTTGTAATTTTGTCTCATTCCCAGAAGTATTTCATTCACTTCCCATCGGATTATTGAAGCGCTTCACGTCCAAAAAGAAGAGAAAAAATTAAGAGTAAGAGTGTCTAAAGGAAAAGGAAAGCTAACAAACCATAAACCAATGAGCAGAAGTGGAAGAAAACCTGTCTAATCATTACACCTCGGGAGACAAATCCATGTGGTGGAAGTAGATCAATAAAGGAATGAAGGAATCCACCAACTGAAGTTCAAGGGGAAAAAACTTAACAAGTAGAGGGAAGTCAACTGTTTTTCACACTTCCATGGAGGAGTCAAAAATGTTGCCTCGCAGCCTTGGACCCAGGTGGAAACTATTAAAAACTGCATGGGCAACGCAAGTAAATAGCAGCTTAGATTTTGGGAAACTCGGTCGACCTCGTTTCCTGGATGAGAGGATATTGGATCGTCAAGGACTTTGAGTTTATGTCATAAGGTTCTACTTCGATGAGCGCTGACCTCACATGTGCACAAACCCATGACTTGCCTCCCGTACGTACAGATGCACCTTCATCCCTTCACCACAGACACAGTGTGTTCCCACTGGAGGAATTAGAGCCACACATCCTGAAAGCCTCAGCTCGGCTCAGCCGGCATGTCTTGTCATGCCGGTGTAATCTGATAATATCAATCATAATTGTGTTAGATGTAATCCATCTGACTTTGAGTCGGTCGGGGTCAGGGTAGGAAGCAAGGCCCGACTTGCCGTCAATTATCAGACATAAGGGAGTAGTAGATGGAGCGCTCCTCTATAAATAATATGGTGGTGCTCCGGCGCTGCCGATCGATGCCGTACAGTTCCACTGTCATAGCTTTAATGGCAGCTGGCGTTCTTCGCTGTGTGGATCAATAACGTGTCTCCTCAGGGCTCAGTCTGGGTCCAGGTCACGCCTGGTGACGGAGACGTAAATGACACCTCTGTTGTGCTTGCGAACAGCCCATTGGGTTATTTAGTCCACAAACTGGGTGCTCTGCCCTTTTTCCAAACACCAAGAGAGGAACACCTGTTGAGGTGTCTTTTGTGTGATGAATCAGACATTCAATGTTTTTTAATGAAATCCATTTGTTCAACGAATGAATTTTTGAAAAAGGAGCTCGCAATCAGGAATATACTGATTTTATGGAACAAGACTCTCAACAAATGATTGTATGCATAAGGCAATGATGTGTTTTCCCCTTTTAAAAATGAGGCTAAATCATTATTTTCCAGTTTGTCTTTTAGTGATCAGCAATCTTTCCCTTTTAATTCTTACTGAGTAAATACAAGGTCACCGAAAGAACGTCGGCATATATGTCAATGTTTTTTCAGAAATCCCTGTTTCCAGAGTGTGTAAACAAGCAAAGTGAGCTCTTTAAATTCCAAACAGGCTGGTTTGAAGTGATGTCTAATTGAAAAACATGAAGAGGCACAGCTGCTCAGTCTGAATGTCAATGGAAGTGCGAATGACAGGCAGCACAGCAGGCAACCGGGCCGAGACGGCTCCGGCCAAGACTTACGAGACACATAAACAAACCGAGTTAACATGGAGACACAAAGTCAAACTATCAGTACTGACAATGAGAAAGTACGGACAAATACAACCAACAGGGAAGTGGCCTTCAAAGGTGCAGAACAATCTAGAGTAAATAAACCTGAATTCATATGTGCTGCACAAACTTTTGAATTATTTCTACTGATACGCAAAACAGTACCGAACATCTGGCTGAAGTAGAGGACAGATGTTGTCAGATGTCACATGTAAAATACAACCAAGACATCTCAAGGGTGAACAGAGAGACGTGAGATAAGAGTTGTTTGTGTAGAGCTGACACAAATCTGTTTCCTTGGCCATTTGTACATGGGGAGTGAAGGCTGAGGGTGTGAGAGAAGAAATACATTTGTTATTAACAGAGATATGGGTCAGTAGGCAACGAGAGGTCCTGGTGGGTTGTGTTGCTTTTTCCTCCCCAGGATGAAATGGGAGTCTTTTCTTCCCCAATATCTTTCAACCTCCTTTTGCGTAAACAAACGTAAAGAGAATGAACTGTGACGAGCTCCTCTCACGTCCAACGTAGATTTAAAGGTACAACCTCTTCTATCTGAAAGCTAGTTTGGTCCCTGGTTAGGTTAGGTCAACTTTATCATTTCCCTTTGGGGACGATAAACCTATAGCTCGCCCCACATATTTTACACCAGAGAACTGGAGTGTGTAAAAACTGGAAGGCCGGTTTTCACCGAGCATGGCGGAGGTGTCGAGTCTGACCATGAACGAGGGCATTTAGATCAAAGAAAGATCAATTTAACACCCTCCAACACATTTTTACGTTGTCCTGGGCGTAAGGCGGTCGAGTGGCTGTCTAGTTAGGAGGAGTTAGGAGCTAGGAGTTAGGAGCTAGGAGCTAGGAGCTAGGAGCTAGGAGCTAGGAGCTAGGAGCTAGGAGTTAGGAGCTAGGAGCTAGGAGCTAGGAGCTCAGCCCCTTTCTGTGACTAGACTGAACTGATTGCTTTTGCAGTGATACGATATTTGGAGGAAAGAACCACCTCGACAGTGTTCAGTCAGTGGTCTACCTCAAAGACAGGCGGTAAACAGCGTTCAGAGACGGTGCGATTCCAGTTCAGTTTGTTGTATAAATCAGTGCTCCATAGCTTCCTTCATGAGGCTGTGCTCATTGTCCACAGACCTCTCTCCTAGAGACATAATTGAGTGTGGAGGCTCTGTGACGCTCTGTGACGCTGGAGGAGAGGGAGAGGTTTCTGCTCTGCTGCTGCCGACAGCCATTCAACGCGCGGGCCGTCCCCGAAACTAATGGAGCTTCCTCTGGGCTGCTTTTCCCCTCAGATAGGCACAGCTGGGGGAGATCCGCCACACAGAGTTGGGGTTACACTGCCCTCCACACCCGGCCGAGGCCTCCTCCCTCCTGCTCCTACCACCCCCGAGACCTGTTACTGGGTCTTCTGTCCGCTGTTTACTCACCCCTAACAGAGGGGGAGGAGAACAGGGGGGAGAGTGGACCACCGTGATAATCAGGATCTTTCCTTCGAGAACACAATATAGTTTCCCATCTCTGGAAATCCATTCCACCCACAGAGGCCAAGTGATGGCCGTGCTTAAATAACACTACCATCTAATAAGGGCAATGAATCTGCCGGGGTGAGCTGGACCAGAGGGTGGTCTGCCTTTCATAAAAATGCCATAAAAACTGTAACAACTGTGCTGTGAAGCTGGAGTGTTTGATGTCTTCCCCCTGAATTCTTTGTTTCAACAACAACAACAAAAAGATGTCTTATTATTCTCTTCAGTCATTTGTTAATACTGGAGTGAAGCCTTGAGCAAAAAAGAGTCATGGTTATATTGACATTGTTGAAATGATATTGACCAAACTCGTATAACTCATAGCATCAATCCGTCACAAATACAGGGGAGTGAGTACTCCCCTCCCGCTTCGTGTTTGACGGGTGGTGTGTGTGTGTGTGTGTGAGTCCGATACAAAAATTGTACTTCCACACCGTGGAACTTGTAAAACATAGCGCGGGCTACACTCTGCATCCACACAGCAGGATCCAATTAGGGCTCTTATCTACTAATTATGTCGCTCATCACATCTGCATTCCAGAATTTGTCCTCTCTCCCTAACAAGCTCTCGAATTAATGAGATTGCTGCGTAATTGAACCTCTTCATGGGTCCCTTGGCAGGAAAAATACGCTAAGTTGAATTTGTATTAACAGAGCATCAATCATAGCCCATCAAAAGATAAACAGTGTTGATGATCGCATGTGCAAAATGGTTGCACCTTCATGAAAATGTGCTGTCCACCTAAGAGCAGAAGCACATGCAGCCAGGAGGACGGAGGAACTGGGAGGAAGCTAGAAGAGAAAAAAAAAACATCGCTAATGCAGCCACTGTGGGGCGCTGTGCTCCAGATCACAAGCAGTGTGTGTGTGAAATAATCACATGTGATTAAATTTTAAATACTATATGACAACATGAACATACCGAGTCATTTAGTGTAATCCATGTACTATCTTGTAAAATAGAATATCAGAGAATAAAGAAAATATGTACTTTCTGTGGTTATGAGATCAAGATCGGTTTAGAAAGTGACACTTGGCTCCCAAGACTCAAAATAAATAACACAAACAATTCTCAAATTGTGTCTTTTGTTTGTTTGTTGGCCGTTTCAAGTGTTAGTTTGTAGTTATATGTCAGTGAATATGTCAGTGTAAGATTAATTTTGACTCCCCTCCACATCATGTGACTTGAACTGGCACCACTGCACACTTTTAAAGGTTTTATTTGGTTTAGTAATGACCCTCTGAATATTTTCCGTGCGCTTATTTATTATGACAAACTGAAGATGTTCTAAAGTTGTTTGTCACTACACAAACAATTTAACATGAAGTGGACCTCAAGTTCAACAAAGTCAAGTTTCATTTTGAGGAAATGAAGGGGAGTTCATCTACTTTCCATGAAAATGTGTTCTGTGAAGGTTCAATCAAACACACATTGTGCAATGTGAGCTCAGTGAGCAGATCATAGTCGACCTGCAGAGTGTAAACTGACAAAGTGTAAGAAGTGTAGTTTGAACTGTCGTGAACAACACGCTATAATTCCCAAATTTCCTGTAATTGTTTCTCAATTTCTAAAAAGACAAATCACACAAAGTGTATTGTACGGCTCATTTCAAGACTCTTTTGAGAACTCCGTCATGCATTCAAGTGTTCACAGGTTCTTGAGACTTAAGAGAGGAAGACGTACTTACAGTCCGAAGGTTGACACGGGAATGTAGAGAGAAGTCTCAACAGAGGCTGTTCATAAAAATAGATGTGCACACCATTTACCGATATGAACACAGTTCGATGAGGTATCACTGGAGAAGTATTCACCTCTCGGTTGTTGTTGCTATTTATTTATTATTAATTGGTTAATTGACGTATTCCCTGACCTGGACCTTACGTTATTGTCGACTATGTCTTGCATCAGATTGGACATTGAAGACAGCAGACCTGAAGGTGAGTCGCTCTCTGGTGAGGCTGGATTCACTTAATTAGCATTGATTTGCTTTTTATGT
>CAAKHB010000052.1:17429-100411 GCA_901007665.1 Aeoliscus strigatus | reverse complement strand
CCCCCCCCCCGCCCCTCTCTCCACGCTGCTGTCTTTTGATCACAACACAATGCCCTTCTTGATGTCGTCACATGATGTGGTCCGTGTATTCTGGGGTGTATATGGAGCCCTAGAGGCGTCGCTCACGTCTCAACGCGGCACCATTAGGCGTGATGGGGATTCTTTTGCCTTTATGAGATGTGCATTACAGGTTTAAAGTTTGTGCTAATGGTGCTTATTTGTGAGCCACTGAGAAACGAACAAGAAGAGGAGGTGCGCTAGTAGCCCTCTTCTGTAAGAGGAATGTGACTGTGTTTACTCTGTGTAATGGTCACTGCTGTGATCCTTAAACGGGCCTTCTGCAGAACAGTGGAGATTAATTTACATAAAAATGAATATAGTTCATTTACACAATTCAGTTTAATATTCTCTCATATGCTCTGATGTAATAACCTTTGTTTGAACCAGTGCTGGACATCAAACAACCAACTGACAATTTTTATTGTCCATCAATTATGCAAAAGTGCAGAAAAATAATTAAAAAATCAACAACAGCCTTGATTTGAATTAATGACAAATAAAGAAATTATACTTTGAAAAAGGCCCACTGATAATATAAAGTCCTTTTATTATTGGACTATCACCTCAAGGAGAAAAACAGGAGACAATCAACGCAGGTTTCCGTAATGAAAATATGGTCGCTTGTGTTCACTGATATCCAGGAATGGTCAGATAAACACATCCTATTACTCCTCGACAAGATATGATAGGGCCTGTTCTTCACCCTATCTAAACGATCCCTCATTAGAAACCTGATCAATAGGCTCTCTTGATTAAGCGGGTTGACACACGCTCATTTCATTTTCAAGCATTTTCACAAATCGATGGCAAGATTATCTTCTAAGAAATTGCAGAGATGCAAGAAGGCATTTTGAACACAGGCCAATAACGCCATCTCTCATGACACTCATCTGCACACAAACACGGGCAAGTAGATTCTCATGCAGTGATTTATCACTTCCATGCTTAAATTGCTAAAACGTACATAACAAAATCTACACTCAGTTCTAAATTAAATCATGAAAACTGGTAATTGCTAAATAATATAATTATAAGCAGGGCTTGTAATTGGGAGGAGTAAGTAAATTAAGCATCGAACATGTTTAAAGATTTAATTTGCAGATACGTCTGTTTCATCCTCTCCAAGAGAAAATCACCATTAAATTAAACAGATGTTGTAATATGTGTCCACATTGCGCAGACCATTATCATTACTGAACACTTATCTACGGTAGACAGAAACTAAAATCATTGTGTATTGTAGATCGCTGTGAAAAACAGCTGATTCCATGAATGAGCCGATGTGCAGGACACAAGGGAAATAGAAAAACAAAAATACATAAAGTCATTAAAATGTGTAGCATGTTGCATGTTGCAGATGTTGAATCCAATGTGTGACTGAGCCTTTATGCTATCTGAGGCTGTGATGTTGGCTCCATATTTCACGTGGAGGTGGTGTCTCTTATTTCATATATATGTATGTGTACATGCACAACTAAATGGTAGCACTTTGAAGGAGACATACCTGTGGCAGGAGCAAGCTGGGCTTTTTCTGATCAGCCTAGTCCTTTAAAAGATGTCTCCTTTGTTACTGGAGTTTAGGAAGTTAAGTGTTTTTAAGTCCAACCACACCTGAGTTGTCCCTCTCAAGGACCATGAGAAGAAAAGGCTGGTAAGAGGATACATGTCTCCCATTGCTGCACAGAAAACCCACAGTATATTGGTTGACCCATTAAAAAGAGGGCGCTTAAGTCACTTGAGGGGCTTCAATTAACCCCTGGGGCTGTTCGTTCAGTGGCTCCGGGCACAGTCTCCGTGTGGTGGAACCATGTGACACCAGCTAAACAGACTCAATCAATACCTGTAAAAGATGTGGGCGAGCATGGTGGTGTGTTCTCACCCACTGTCCCTCCTTCTGGCGTCCTTCAGCTTTAAATTTTTTCCAGGATTCAAATCACATTTTTGATATTTGCTTTATATGATAGAAAACTGAAGAGAGAATTAGAGTTTCTGTGCTGGCCTCAAGGGCACCGACGGTCGCTCAACCTAATTTGGAAAAAGAGAAAGGTCTTGCTGTGTTATTATCATTTGTGCTGGTGCATTTGATACTAGGCTGCCTCTGTGGGGTTGAGCAAACAGACGCCGATGGCCAGAGCCCACATCTCAAAGTGATATTTCACTTTTGTGGACTGTTTTCACTTTACAGAATTCAAGAAACGTACAATCTCCAACATTAACGGCCCAGGGGGACACACACACGCGCGCGCACGCACGCACTTTGAGGCCCAGCAACTTGTAAGTGGTGAGGCCACCACAAATGTCTCTCTATATAGTTGACTTTCCTGTTCCGTTCAGTTTAATGATTTGTCTGACTTACAAAGACTCAGGAGTTTGTCATGTTGATTGCAGGGAAACCTGCAATCAGGGGACCTGGTATCATCTTGAACTGGGTCAGATCAGTGTGGGAAAATTCGGCCCTCAGTTCAATAAATTTAAACAGCTCCACGTTATGAGACGTGGGATAGTGCAGCTTGCACACACTGTCTTGGCCCCCGTGAGGATAATTCATTAACTTCTCCTAATCCTCTCATGTGGAGTTGCAGCAGAAAAAAGATGAAAAGCTTGCTGAATATCAGAAACAACGATTTCTGAGCCCCTTGCCAAAGCTGGAAAACTCTTTCACAAGTGTCTCTGAAAAAAAAAAGACACTCCATGTTTCAAGCATGCATGTCCTGTGTTAATGAGCTCTGAAATACATTTTCAGCTGCTTATAGCTGCTGTGTTCCGCTGTGGGATGAGAACAGCTCAATAAAATATACACAGGAGGTCGAAACGGTAGGGAAATAAAAACCCCTTTTTGACAATGTTAAGCCTGGCAGCTGCTTTGAGGCAACTGAAGGGTTTTTATCAGCTCTTCAGATGTTGGATCATAGGGCGCAGAAAGCTTTCCAAGGGTAAGCAAAGTCAGAGAAGACAATACTGTACCAGCACATGCCTCCATCCTCATGATTAACACACATGCCATAATGATTTTTGAGCCTCTCAACTGCAGTCTATTGTTTTCTATTCGTCCATGTGTTTAAATGATCTTCGTTGCTGTGTACAAAGTTTACATTTTTTAAGTTTTACTGTACTTATATTTAAAAGGATGTTGTCATTCACTGTTTTACTGAGGCATATTGCATTTAATTGACAAATTCTTTTAAAAATTCTGGTTTATGAAGGTTTTTTTCTGTTTTTCATGGTATTTTTCTGTTTTGCGTTTTTTTGTTTTGTTTTGTTTTTCCAGAAGGGTGAGACACTTAGGTACACTGGGAACGATATTCACAGATTCAGACTTCTGGGATCAATAAGTCTGAGGCAAAATGTCAAGTCAGACTCAAATCACAATAGCATGGACTACAAAGACCTACAATGACCAAAAGAACGATTTGTAAAAAAAAAAAAACGAGCTACATTGATAACATTAATCTCTTTGCACAGCCGGCAACACAGTGCATGCACAGGGACCGTCTGCAAATTGCAAGACGGTGGTAAAAAAGAAAAAAAAAAAATCAATAACGTCATTGTCCTATAGTATACAGACTCCAAAACCACACCACATACATCAGTGCTCTCCTCATTTTCATATAAAAAGTTTTAACATAATTTGGGTGATTTTTTAAAACTGCAAATTAATCATTAATAACTTCAGTATCAATCAATAACTCAACTGTTGTATAGCATATATAGTGCAAAATCACTACCGCATCAGAACGTTCAGGGAAAAAAAAGTAAATCCTCATAAAGGCCATAATGGAGTTGAGTAATAAACAGATGTACTGAACTGAGCAGGTTTGCAGGTGTAAAATTCATTCCTTGGCCCGTCACAGCTGCCCATGGGAGGAGGAAATGAGATTATTGATGCATGTAACTGCAGCATGGTGGATAGTGTTATAAAGGTATAAAGGTTATAGAGGTCAAGTAACAAAAAGCTGCTCTCTGACCAGTGATGCTGGAGTATTCTGTAATGACCTTGCTCTCAAATCTCGGGTGGGTTAATGACTCCATACCTGGCCTGGACTCATGAGGATGATTTTTTTCAGAAGCTGTTGCGTGATGCATGACACTGTGATTGTTTGAGGTGTGTATAAATTAAAAGACCAGCATCGTGTTGACATTGCAGATGATGAAATAAGAGGCACTTTAGGTAATTCCACTGATAAAGCTGCCCGACCCCGTGGAGGATGATAGAATCAAAAGCACTTGTGCAGGTCGCTGTCAGGATCATCTGTCTAGCCAGTCCATTAAAACTAAACATCGGGGCTTTGACTTGCTGCCAAGACAGCATGGAGCTACACCTTTTTAAGTGGGAACATCCTCGGTGAGGACGAGAGGGCACCGTGCAAAGGAGGCCTTTACTCCTTACCGTGCAATAGCATGGAGCATCTTCCAGTGGTGGTGCCCATTCAGAACGTCACATCTTACTGCTGACGAACACATGACTGCTCATGAGATGACCTCCCACAGCGCCATGCAGGTCCTGCCATGAGTTTCAAAAGGTCTTTTCCTACTTTATTCAGGATAAGATCATTTCATTGTGTATCATAACAGCGTTTATCAGCATGCTGTGCTAAAAAATAATCCTGGAAATGGCTCCTGAAATGTAATGAATGTGGACTGAGCAGGTTCAATGTCCTGTCAACATCCATACCCTGTCCTCTGATGAAGGAGACTGTGTTCACTGGGAATGGAGAGTGTTAAACATTAAAAATGATGATATTGCATCATGGTGATAAATACGTGGGTAAATATGTGGACAGGAAGCAGGATGACTGATAGCAGCACTTGCCGCAGTCCATTAGTTGTTGACAGCTTCTGCAAGGGAAGCAGGCCGGAATCTGTGGCCTGTAATTCTGTCTCATTACTGCGCCAGTCGACTCTTCCTTTAATCCATCTCTTATAGTTCACTGGCACCAGACTTTGTTTTACGGTGGGCTAACTTGGGCGCTATGATGCTTGATTTATTGTAGTCATTGAGCACCTGCAAATCAGAGAATATTTTCATTGATTACTTCAAATTGTCTCATCTTTTCTACGTCCTTGGCCCCTGATTGGATGGTATTTACTGATTGCTTCTTCCTAACTTAAAAATCAATCAGTGGCCACAATCAGAGAGGCTGGATGGCAGCAGCTCCTCCTTTGTTAAATAGTCTCTGAGGCTTCAAATGAATCCTTATTGATGACGTGTATGTATGCAGAATGGTTTATCTTTCATTGGGGTGTTAATTTTGAAATCAATTGTATTGTAGGTCAATAAAACAAAAAAAATAGTTCACACATTCTGGTGGCTTTAGATAATTTCTTCCTCTCTGCTTTTTCCCTTTGGATGAGTATTGAAGTTGATCATGACACTTTCTGATTTATTTTGAATTTCACCGTCCTTTAGCGTCTTGTCTTGTTTGCTTGTTGCGTTCACGTTGACAGTTGGTCTCACATACATCTAAACTAACCACAGGTTCCATGAACCACCCATGTTAGTTGAGGGCTGATATGAGTGAGTCCAGCAACACATGTAATGCTCATACATGATGCAACAACCACTTCCAGTAGAAATTCACAGCATTAAATACGACAGCCGGGGTTTGCAGGAACCCCATCTCAGTGTGACTTCACTCCCATGCCGCTGCTTTGGCCCTTGTCACTACGAGGCTCATTTTCCTGACAGTGACCTCGGCTTTCACTTGCACTTTTGACATGAGCTTACTTCCTGCTACAAGGTGTGGCGGATAATTATAGAATGCATTGGGGGCAGCGGAGGTGCGCTGCTGTCTGGGCTGAATCTAATGCAGTCACATCTGTTTAACTTCACCTGGCGGGAACACCTACAGGTCTAGGGGGAGAAAGCAAAGCAACACCGAGGGGGGAGACACTGCCGGTGAGGCTGGACAGGTTTAATGTCTTGGCCATCGGCATTTCCGACCATATCGACCAACGAGGAGAAGTGTGCATGTTTGTGGAGGGAGCAGTGATATGAGTCTGTGATGACATGTGGTGATTTATATCGAGGTGGACGTAGACGTACAGAGCCCCGAGGGCAGCTCACCTACTCACGCATTACCGTCACTGTCAGGAAGGGACAATGAGAGAGAGATTGAGGGGGAGGTCACTGAGAGAAAATCCTCTATTCAAGGCAACAACACGGAGCACCACATGGAAACTGAAAGAACGTCAGTGGGCAAAAATGTCTGTTATATTTTGCGTACTTCTCAGAATAGAATAGAAAGGGGGAAAAAACAACAACATCTCATTCTATTACCACAAATTACCTCAGATATATTTAATTCAATGTGATCATGTCTGAAGATTGAAAGCACATCAAATCGATAAACCGAGACATAAAGAATAACTAATTTGGAAAGAACATAGTAACATATTGTTTTAATTTCATTTCATTCATTTTAAAAAGGCTTTAAAATCATCAAACATGCCAAATGATGAATTGTTACATTTTTGAACAGACATTTTTGACCCAGTAGAAATGTAGCGCAAAAAGTGTCCAAACTAATGAACGCTGACATCTTAGGAAACGCTTTCATAGGCCAAAGGAAACCATTGATGCAAATATCTGTCAGAACATGTCGGTTTGTTCCGAAAGTGATGTGTACATCTACAAAATGTAAATTATCCTTTATGACCATTGCATGTGTGTGTGTATGTGTGTGTGTGTGAGAGAGAGAGAGAGAGAGAGAGAGAGAGAGAGAGAGAGAGAGAGAGAAAGAGAGAGAGAGATGGCATGGGAGCAATTATCTTCCGTAATTTCTTCTGCTGACATACACACTGTGGGATCATTTTAAAACTGCAGGTCTGAAATGAGAACTTTTAAGCTCAACCATTAAAATATAAGAATTCAAATAACTGTCTTCAATGAGAATTTTATAGATTCCACATTACAAATGACCTTGAAAAGAGACACGACTGAGAAAAGTGCTTGCAGGGTCGATTTACAAAGGGGTTATATCACTTTTAAAATAGTTGGTAAAGGCACAACGTGAGAATGGCGACGACCTGCTTTGAGTCCCGTTGAGACATGAGACGTTGGCTGTACACGGGCTAACTTGGACATTAGGTGAAAGGTGCACGTTTGGATCTCAGGCTCATCACATGGCATTGATAATACTGTGGTTATGCTGGGATGCAATTACACCAATCAAACCATCACTGTTCTGTATCATGTTATCAGGCAAATTACATTATTACAAATTTTCTTTGATGATATCGCAGCCTGTGATCTTTTCAAAGGAAAAAACATTATGTACCAAAACTGGTTCGTTGCAATCAACCCTGATGAGTCAGCCATCTTTGACTGATTAAAAAGTCCGGCATAGATTTTTGAGGGACTTCCTGTTTGGTCTGTCCCACATCCCTGCCTGAGAACAGCAGCCGATCTGTTGAGTGTTTTCTCTGCTCATGACATTAAAGTCCTCTCAAATATTTACAGAGCTCCTTTTAATAACTGCATTTCCTTCACAACTTTCTGGCTATAACCATCTCTGCTTCTGCAGAAGCCTGATTTTGCTCCTTGAGAGATTACAGTGATAAGAAAATGTAAACATCCGTGAGGTTTGTCCTTCAAGAAGTGTGTTTTCAGTGGCATGCATTGTCTCTGACAATTAGCCCCAAGAAATGGAGTCTTCAGTTGCAGGCCTTGCCTTTATTGTATGCTGACAGACAATTCCCTCTGGGGTCGCAACTCTGCAGCCACAGAGACACAAAAGAAACACAACAGAGGAGAGAAACAGCAGACACAGGACGGCCTTTTCGCTCCTTTTTGGGGAATAACACTAATAAGTGAAAGCAGGTGGCGTCCAGCTCCTCGGCTGACCATTTGGCTTGAGTGCAATCTACTGTTTTCTCCTCATAACACCTCGGTGAGGACCCCGCGCGTCTTCTCCTCCACCCCCCACCTTCAGCCGTCCACCCCCATCAATAAATCCATCTGGGAGATCAATGCTGCAGTGAATCACTAAAAGTTATCAGCAGAGGCCCTGCCAAATCAGCAAACACAATCACTATGTAAATCCATCTCCTCTCCTCCTGACAAAGACGGCCTGCTTTGACATGAATGAATCTGCTTTGTCTGAGATCTAAATGTGAGATGGAATTGAGAAGTCTTGGCTGGTTGTGGAACTTTAGCACATCGATGTGAACAAAACTGTTCACAGTTATCTGAGATGAGTCTCAGCAGCTTCATACTACAGACATGAAGTACAGATGATTCCAGGACACACACTCTCATCACCAGGAGGGATTATTGGCATGTTTGCAGATAATCGCCATCACTGCAATGGAAAAGGCACATGAACAAAAAATGTCTGCGGCGACAGTACATCACGTTTATTCATGCAGGTTGGGGAATGTTTGTCCTTCATCTGAGGGATGCTGCTGTCTACAGAATCGTTCTTGACTACAGATTTGTGTCGTACTTTTCTCCACGTGTTACATGTATAAGTTCATTTGAGTTTCGTGTCGATGCTGTGTTGTCAAACAGTCTTTCATCCGATGCCAAGAATTAATGGCCATTTTTAAAACCCACAGCAGTCACAGCAGCACTGATGGGGAGGACCCGACATGACTTCATAACCCGTCAGCAGGAACGACACTTTTCATGTTTACTTGAAACTCACCACTGGCAGGTCATTTATATGCTTATGTGAGAGGAGATGGTGACATCTGTGCTACTGTCAGTCATGATGCTGCTGTGGCCACGCCTTCCCCATGAGCGAACACCCTCTTCCTCCCCCCTACCTTGCTCTCTCTCTCTCTCACTCTCCCTTAGACAGCTTGGTGACCCAGGCCTGCAGGAGAGGGACTCACTGTGATGAAATAGAGGTAGGCAGTTGTTCCTTCAGCCTCAGGGTCATTATTTAAAAAGTGACAGAGACTCCAGTGAGTGAACATGAGAGATGTAAGGAAGGGTGGCGAGGAAAGGGGGTGAGATGAGGCGGGGTGGCTCAGTTGTGCAGGTGTATTGTCCAGCGGAGGGAGAGGGTGCTGGGAGACAAATGAATCCAGCAGGCATTTGGTACACACCGGAGATTGCTTATCGATCCAGATCGCAGTATTCAGGCCAGCCTGAGAGAAGGCTGAGAATTTTCTGAGGGAGTTAATAACCCAGCAGCTCAGCTGTCTTGTCCAATTCACCAAAGGCAGAAGCCTAATCAGGGCTGGATTCCCTTTTCTGTCTGAGGAGGGGGCTCTCGCCCTCCACCCTTTCTTTCAGCTTTGGCCTCTCTGTCTGTCCATCTCCTTCTCCTCCCTTCATCCCTCCCTGCACGGTCCCTCACTTCCACTCCACCGGAGCTCTGAAAGTGATTGAAATGACAGCCTATAGAAAGAGGCTAATCAAATTGTTTATTATCAGTCTGAATCAATATGTATGGATTGTTAAAACATCAAAGTCAGCCCCTGGAAAAGTAATAGACGGCGGCCAGCAGCAGCTGCTCAACCAAGGCTGGGTCCCTGGGAGCCGTGCTCCATTTAAAGCGACTTTCACTCTTCCTTAAGTCCTGATGACCCGACGAGGTCAGCTGGCTGAAGGGGATGTTCATGGCTGTGCGACAGCGCTGCACCCCTGAACACTTCCCTGGAGCTACTGACAAATCTGACCGTTCAAGCCGACTGATAAACAGCCCTTCAGTGAAATAGATGAGTAGCCATGTTGTGAGATAACGACTATTGCTCAGACCTACTGTGCTGCAAGCAATATTTTGGAGTATTGGTCATTGTTTCCCTTCAAAGTCAATACGTCGCACCCATCCTCGCTGGTTCCTCTCTTCTGGAGACCGGTCTGGATTGCAAATGAGGTCAGGCTGATGAATGAGTCAGCTGAAGGGATAAAATTGCTTTGAGATGGACATTGTAGTTGGTTTCAGGCCGTGAGACAAGCTGGCACGGAAGATTGATGGATAGCCATTGTCCATTCATTGGAGGAGAGTGTGACACCTGATGTTTGGTTGCCCTCCCCCGCCCCGCCCCACACCAACACCAACATCAACACCAACAACACCCCGCAAACACAGGCGTGTCGGGGGGCTTGATAGAATGATTGGACACTGAATGATATCTTCTTCTCCGGCTCTCAATCCTGACCACTTTACCACTGCTAACATTAAGATGGATCACGGTGTCTGCAGCCACCGGGTCAGATGTGGCAGGGTCGCAGACGCTTTACACCTGAAATGATCAAATTTGTGTCCTTGTTGTCCAACCAAAAACGGTGCATTTCACCAGCCAAACAAATGAAAGATTGATTTGTTAATGCACCCCATCTTTTCTGTCAGTCACGTCAGTAGCTAGATTGTCAAATCAATAAAGTCACCATTTCAAACAATACAGAGTCATATCACAGTAGGAAAGAGCTTCTTAATTGGACGTCCACTCAACTCCTTATCATCAGTCCCATTACATAATCCACATCATCCATCATACTGCAAATTTGTTCAATCGTTTGTCTTCGGATTGGAGATAAGAGGCCAGGGGGCCATATTGATTTTATTAAAAACATGAAGCTGACACTCTGGATGTGCAGTGTTTGTCTGGCTTATTGATAATTGCTTTAATAGCCATGGTAGACAGATAGAAAAGAATAGTAAGAAACGTCTGGTCTTTCTGTCGTCTTCTGAGGGAGTGATAACACAGAAATGGTGTAACGTTTTATTTAACATTTTTATCAAAAGGTGCAAATGTTAAATAAAATGATTAAAAAAGAGATGTGAAAGCAGCACAAGTCAACTTGGCATGAGGAATAAATTGTCCAATGTCCTCAGTAGCTTCCCACTGGAAAAGTCCTCCTGAGTCCGAGGAAACAACCCAGACAATGTGATCAGTTATCACAGATTGAAGTCATGAAGGAGAATATTTAAACAAATGCTGCAAGATGGAGTTGTTTAGCAGGAAGTCAGAGACGTTTCATGCCCAAAAATAGGTGATGGTTTGAAAAACATGGTCTAGATGCTCATAGGTGACAATGGGACGTGACCGGACACTGGTGACTCAGCTGGCTTCATACATTCTGCCGGTACACACTGGACAAGTTGCCAGCTCATCGCAGGACAACATGGAAAGACAGACAACCACTCACGCTCACATTCACATCTACGGGCAATTTAGCGTAACTGATTATCCTTAGCATGATTTTTGGGGGCGGACCCGAGAGAAAACCCGAGAGACACAGGGAGTTGTCTTTCTCTCTCTCAGACAGGGTTAGCTACACGCCTTGGCTAATGGCAGGAATACAGTACAGTCATTGCCAAAGTACTGGTGGACACGTTGTTGCATAGTGAACACCCAGAGTTCCTTCTCCTGACATGACGGGGGTCTCTAATTAAAGAGTGCAACGAGAAACCCCAAGCCAAGGCTCTCGCTATCAGCCCTACACCCACAATTAAGTCCTCTACGGGACGCGAGGTGCTGCATTATTGATGGAGCAGAACGTTTGATTAGAAACTCTTAACACAGCCCCGGAACAGAACAGCCAGTCCATTGTCATTAAACACCACTTACACCGAGTCAAAACATACCAGTTGGACATGCTTCTTAAACATCCGGGTTATGATGGAGCTGGGGGTGGGTGAGCGAGTGGATTGAATGTCAATGCTTTGTGCAAAAGGAGCAGATGCCAAAAGGGTTTTAGCTTTGCAGGATGAAAAGGTAAACAATATACCTACGGGCCAGAGGTTCTCTTGATGACTTGCAGAGAAGAGGGGAAAATAGTGGATTTCACGTCCAGGAAACACATGTAAGAGATAAATAAAGCAAGTGAACCGCGACAATCAGATCTCCATATGATGAGTCGGTGAATGTTTGAAATTATAACAACCCCTCCACCAGGAAATATGTACTTACATCAAAGTGAGGCTGCTCTAAGTGGGGCTAAACAGTATTACCGGCCCAGAGTCAATCAACTGTTGCCTGGTGCGTAGATAATGCATCACTTCATATCAAAAGCCCTGGTAATGAGAACAGGAACCGTTATACAAAACCTAAATGTGCATACAGATTTGAGGATGGAGATGTAATGGGGTGTCACATTAAAGCAGCATGCTGGAACATGTAGGTGTAGGATTCACCAAAGGGTAACTTAACACTCCATGGAAACCTTGTCTGTGCTGACCTCCAGTGGTTTATCTTCTTACCTTTCTGAAGTGAAGCACAGGTGTACTCCAGGACCCTGTGACATCACTAGTGGGTGTGTTTACAGGTGCAAGTATATTCCTGACCCAATCTGGACATGTGTGCTGCACGCATGAAACTTTAGACCACAAAGGCAG
Source organism: Aeoliscus strigatus (assembly GCA_901007665.1). Classification (NCBI taxonomy): domain Eukaryota; kingdom Metazoa; phylum Chordata; class Actinopteri; order Syngnathiformes; family Centriscidae; genus Aeoliscus; species Aeoliscus strigatus. Next base: position 88,061 of record CAAKHB010000052.1, on the reverse strand, counting down.
CCAAACATGGTTTCCTGTCCAATCTCAGAGAAACAAAAGACAGTAAGATGACAGTTTAAAAATGATACTGATGGTACGCCAGTTTGTAGTGAAAAGAATTCGATGATTGACTCTGCTGGGAAGAAAACCTCAGTGGAGCTTTGCAGGAAACTGGCTTTGACCTTTTAGCCCAGAGACATCATGGCAACAGGAAAACAAAGCTCTTCCGATTGTCACTCAGTCAGTAGCCATGCAGAGATCCTGCAACAAGCACTCAAAGAGGCGCTGGCGTGTTTTACGTTGGAATATCTCTTTATGTTTGTTACTACCTGTGTTGCAGACTCAAGGTATCACGACTGCCTCAATATATACAGTGTTCTAATGAGTCAGACAGCGAGGTTGAATCACCACTGATGATCTCTGATGGTCAACAGTGTTTTGAATAATGTTACAAGTAGTGCAGTAGTCTCCCTGAGTAAATGCGCTAATTGTTACCATTTGTAACAAACAATGTTGCTAATAAAAACTTTTATGCTGCCTTGAATTAAACATAAATACTTTCCCCCATAATATAAACAACATCATTATAACAGAGTGCTTGTGTTTGTGTGGGAGGGAATGTTGTAATGAGACATTCATGTGTGCTTCGGTGTCTGGAGGAGGGTACAGAGATGATGGCAAATTTGCTTGCTTTGCCTCTGTTACAGGCCTAATTAATATATACTGACGGGTTGATAACGTGGCTGAAAGTAGATCTCTGTAGGAGATTCTTAATCCAGCTAAAGATTGTGCTGCTCCTCTCCCCTCCACAGCATCACAATCAAAGGTATTGGGTGGGTCTCTGGTGGACTCATTAGTGGACGGCACCGTGGGCTTGTCCCTTACACCCCCCCACAACACACACACACACACACACACACCATCATCAATGCTGTCTTTTCCTCCCCCCCAACACCACACACATCAGCCGTTGACCTGAGCAATCAGAAGTATTCGTATTCTTATGACATTCATTAAGCATCGGTGATGGAAACCCTACACACTCTCATCAGTACTGTGATTAATCACAACCTTATCGCCAAGCCACAAGCCTCCTACTATCTGTGTGTGTGTGTGTGTGTGTGTGTGTGTGTGCCTCTCGCGCTCTCCTCTTACTTGGGCAGGGGTCAGATATCAAGGACAGCAGTGATCAGTAGCTACTCACTGAACATCATCCTGGTCAATGAATGTTCTTGCATCAACTTTTATGTAAGTGTTGCCACCTAAATACGTCTCACAGCAATGATTAAAGAACCTGATCTGACCGGTAGGGGTTTTAATAGGTGACCTGTGTGGTGGCTGGCTGGTTGGCCTGCTACTTAAAACACTATCCACAGAGAAAGAAGACAGATAATGTATGGAAAGATACTGTTTTTTTTTTTTTTAATCAGGAGTTATCTGTATAACTATCTTTGTGCCTGATCTGAATCCATAATACACCAGGTTACTAAGTGGGATCAGGTTAAAGAGTGCTGAGCCACGTTAAACCGCCGCAGCACTGAAGCATGCATCATGTCCGTGCATTAATAAAAGGCAACTATGCTATCATTATGAGCACCATACGTGCTCAGGCTCCACTTCCTGGCTGCTCTAATAGCTAACCGGTCAAGGGTGATTTATCTGATAAACTACTTCTGTGTTCCACAAGCCTGAGAGATGGTTCGGTTTAGCCCAGTCGGACATAATGTGCTTTATAAACACAAAAATAAATCGTTGCCTAAGGAGTAGGAAAGATGTAGCTTGAGTATTTGTGTTGGGTGGGGCAGGTTTAGGTCAAATTGTATCCTCTTCTGCCGAGGGGAGGGGGACAGGAAACGTGTGATTTATGACTCCTCCATCACCTGCCTCGCGTGCATTACTCAGGATATAGCGCAAATTGCAGCCGGCATCCATTATTTCTTTTCAGGGTTAATATTGATGTAGATATCATTCCTTTCTGCTGTGTCATTTATTTGAAATACTATGTGCGAGGAGTAGCTGCGGCAGTGAATCAAATCAATTGATAGAGCAGTTAGCCGTGCAGCCGGAGCTGCCTGGGAGCTGCCGAGCAGGCATGAAATATTATGGAGATTGTTCTATAAAGTGATCTCTTCATCATCATTTGTCTGCAGCTTGGGCGATCCTATCCCCCGCTGCTGCGATCCTCTTGGGCACCAGCTGTCATAACTAAATCAGCCGGATAATGCAGTCGTGCGCACAGTTCTACCGCGTGCCCCGCATCAGCCCCAAACACCCACCTCCTCTCCTCTCTCCCCGCCCCGCCGCAGCCACACATGTCAAGGAGCATCCGGAGAGTCACTCATCATCACCACTGATGGCCTTCCTCTCTGGGGCCTGCTTGTTTATGTCACTTCCTATGTACGGGGCTGCTAGTTCATGTCAGCCTGTGTAGCAGGGGAGGACACGCCTGCTGTTTCACTTCATGTTTGGCTGCTCATGATGGGCAGAGTGGTACCGCAGAGCTCAGTGACAGTCGGCCTGGATGTTATGACAGCAGCTTGAGCTGCCAGTCTGCACTGTAAGTGAATATGACGGAGACCGTTTTTATGGCGCTCTTCACAGTCTGTTAGCATGCGGCTGGATGGCTGTTTTTACTGCCCATAAATGGAGCGGTGTGCATATTTTCTGAGTCATTACGAGGACAGTGTGGAGACATCCTCAGAAGGAGACGCACGCTACTTAGGCCCGGCCGTTTGCCATTGTAAAACCCTCATCTCTGAGCCGCTCAGACTGATGTAAAACTCTTGCTGGAAGAACGTTTCCATGTGTCAGTGAGAGATGAGAGGGCATCTTCAGTGACAGGGCCTGGTTGATACAGAGATCCGGAGGAAAAAGCTGCATTATTTAGTGCCAGGACACCCAGATTGGGATGTCAGTTTTGTCCTCCTGATCAGTGCAACGTAGCCTACTGATATTACAGTCAACAGTCTCCAGGCCACACGAAACAAACGACTGCTGAGAGCAAATACATTCATGCTTGGACTCTGAAAGCGTTGATTCTTGACCCTCGCTCATGTCAACGCACACAACTGCACTACTAATCCAGGAATTGCACTAAATCCACATATTCTTTTCAGAGAAAAATAGTATCAAGTCATACATTTACACCTATTATCTACACTCCAAATAGGCATCTATATTGTTGAGACAATGATGTCAGACTACAGCTCGCTACATTTATATTTTCTCAACCAGTCACTCAGGGCCGGCTGTGCAGGCGGGGACATCTGCACGACTCTTAGCGAGAGGAACAATGAGGCCTCTTAGCAGAGAACAGAACTGCTATTTGTCACTGTACGCAGATAAAATTCATACAGGGGCATTGTATGGGTCTGAAGATGGATGTTAAATTCATTAATCACACACCAGCTGGGTGCGGGTGAGTGTGCACATGCGCATACACTTGTGCGTGTCAGTTCTCAGTGAGTGATGACGACCACTGGCTCACCATATCGATCAGGAAAGGTCGAAGTAGGGTGTGAGACAGATGGCCGCACGTTGATGAGCGCAACATGTCGGCACGGACTGAAACACAACTGAGGAGAGAAAGTTCATGAGCGCGTCCAGGGTGCAGCTCAAGCAGTGCGATTCAAACAAATAGAAGCGGGAACGAAAAAAGAGGGACGCGGGAATCCTCCAAATTAATGAGAAAAAGGGGCTTTGGGGGGAAAAAAGGCTTAATAAAAAATAATCGTTTGAAATACCGCTGAGACCACCCATCCTAAAAATGTACGCTATGCACTCACACCACTGTAAGACACCACTGGCATGTGTTACGCAGATGGAACCATCGCTGGAGACCCGAGACTTCAGGAGAACCTCGACGGCGACTCATAAAGGAGCCGTCTATTTACTGCAATCTGAAGGGGCCTGGTGAAAAGAGAGACCAAATATTTGACTTTGAATTGCTGGAAGTATGTGGAGTTTCACTTTAATTCCACCCTTTATGCATATAATAACATATGACAAGTAAACGGGACAAGCACCAGGCTCACACCAGACTGTGTTGAGTTTGTGACTCATACTCAAAAACAGCTGGATGCCATCCCGTCCAGCTTCCTAGTGCTGATTGGACAGGTAGATACACAAGCATGTTGCTTCTCTGCAATTTTCCACCGATTCAGCAGAATTTATTTTATGGTGCATTTTTGTGTCTCACCAGTCCAAACAACATGTGTGCTCGGCGTACATACCCATGGCTCTGGCTTGGTAAAGTGGATTTTTCTCGCAATTTTACTTTCTGCAGTTGTTAAATATAAAGATATTGTTCTGGCACCAAGAGCAAGGGGGCTGCTACATAGCTCTGGAGGTTCATCTGAAGTAAGACTCTTAAGTTTTATTTCAGTGCTGGACTTTAATATCGCTTAGCGTGGTCTGGTCTGTCTCTGTTGAATGTGCAGTGCCGGGACATGCAGGGAAAGCAGCCGATGTGGGTCAGGCTCTCATAGCTCCCTCGGGGAAGATCTGTGCAAACTACACTACAAATTACACAGTGGGTTGCTGTGCACCCCCAGCCAGAGTAAACAACAACACAGTTCCCCTCTTACACCATGAATCAATCTGAACTTATATGACCCGTGTCTGAATTCACACCCACATTGGTACCTCCCACTAACACTCATAATAACACACCTATGTGGTCGTGTCCACTCCTGAGCCGTACCTTCCCTTCCCTTCCCCCTCCCACTGATTTCATTCATGAAACCTCCTCCTCCTTCTCCCTGCGCCTCACTACTCTCAGTGTGTCACACTTTGCAGCTGTTTTATTTTAGAACTCCAGAAGATTGCCTCGCAGCCACCAGACTGCTCTCAGAGCCAACTGGAAACTTGTCCGAAGTGCTCTTCTGTGGCCCTCAGTTGTTGTAAGAGATTTAATAAATTCCTCCATCAAAGTTTGCATAAAGCTCTCTGGTTTAAAAGACCAAAGTCTCCTCACTTGTTCTTTCCCAGGCCTATTTGTTGGTGTATCACCAGTGGAATATAGTATTTCAGTAATGGTCTGCTGCAAAGCAGCTGGTGTGTTTAATAAACTTTCCTGAGCCTCAGTTTGGGAGTTACCTCCCACTTAGTTACAGACCCTGAGGAACACAGTGGGCCAGAGCAGCAGAGGATCATTCATTACCAATGTCCCAGTCTTTCACGCAAAAAGGAAATAGTCAAGTATATTTGTCACTGACTGAAAGGGTTGATGATTCTTTTAAAGAATCATAATCTGAAATCTCATATTGAGAGAGGGCGGTGGCCTCTGGGTGTCAAACGTTGGGGTTCTTGTACAGGAACTTTAAGACTTTATTTTCATCACGTCTTTCACAAGATAACTTAGAAGGTTTTGTACGATCATCTGTTTCTGGTATTTGGGATCGTCCCCTTCATGATGTCCTATATTTCTGATTCGAAGGAAAATCAACACTGGTGCAACTTCAACTGATGTGGCAGGAGATTCATATCGTCAACAACATTCTAAAGTAAATCCACGTTTAATTCAGTAATCCCGTTCAAAGAAAGAAAGAAAAAAGCAAGAGAGATTCCAATAATGATAGTAATACTACAAACAATCTACAATCACTGTTAGCACTGACATGCCAAAGGATATATTATATACAATGTGCTGTAACTGAAGAATACTTTTCAACTCAGAGTAACTATGCTGTCCTGATTAATGTCAATAATTCTATTTTTATTAATATTATTCTTTATAATTCTTAAAATCTGCAACGCCCAGACTCATCCTCAGTTATCAGTACCAATCAGCTGACTGGCAGAGATCTCCACCAATGTGTGTACCAGCTGCAGGCCCAACCTGGCCTTGTGCTGCAGTTGAGGGCGTGTGTGTGTGTGTGTGTGTGTGTTCGGGGGGGTGTTGTCTGCGGTGGAGGTCTGTGTCACACCATCAGAATGTGTGGCGGCGTGCTGTGGGTCCTGAGAAAAGAGCTTGGAGCTCAGCATTATCAGCTGGGTTGATAACAGCATGGAAACACTGAGGCTCACAGGAAAGACGTGCACAGATCCTTCCCACAGCCGCCACTGTTCCCCACTCACTGGCAATAACTTTCCCCATGGTGGGTGTTGATTGGCGGTTGATTCTCCGGGTCAAAAATGTTATGATACTATAATGACGCGGTGTATGACACTGTACCATCACGTGGACTCAAGTTGTTTCTTTTAAATCTATGTTGAGTCCTTTCTCAAAAAATGAACACAACTATTTAACAATTCCGTGGTCATTTGAAAAATGGCACGAATGACAATTTATGTTTTAAATTATATGATTCACATAAATGTGTGAAGTGATTTTACTATAACTGAAAAGCATTCTTTTCCGTCACACACCTGCCTTTCCTTAAAAAAAAAAAAAAAAAAATCACATTTATCTCACTGGTGGTCAAACAGCATCAGCGATTTAATGGGATGTGTTCACTCGCCACGTGGATAAACACCTCCTTCCCGCTGACCCTTTCCGTGTTATGCGCACATGATGTTACTTCCGTACATAAACACATGCCGGGAGCGGCCATGTGAGCACAGGGCGGTAATTAATACCATGTCCTCCAAACCCTAACCCCCAAATTAACTTGTGGAGAAGAGCTGAACAAAACATCCCACCACTCCTCTCCTCTCCTCTCCTCTTCCTTCTCAGAGGGGACGAGTGCACAGATGCTGGGGAGGGTCAAATAAATAGCCGTGATTCAGGCGCAATTCGTTTTACATCCAGTTTGCCTCAGGATCCCTCCGCCAGCAGCCACCTGTTGCTCTTCTTTAAACACCCCTGGCAAGAAGGAAGTTCTCTCATGTGGAACTGAGCCCCGTCAGTACACTCCCAGGAACTATAATGACTTAAATAAAATTGAACAAAGCCTTCGCCTCTATGTCATTTGGTCCTTTTACATGCTTCAGAATTACACAGACAGAAAAGGAGGAAAGGGAAGCGGAGAAATAGCGGCAGATGTAACAGCCTCCAGGCAGTGAGACAAGGTACAGAAATAACACAGAAATAATACATATATGCTGTATATATGTATATGTACATACTTGTTTCCATCTGTTCCAAATTTGGAAGTGGTGTTGTGAACCATCCTGATCCACATGAAAGCTGATTTCGATGAGTCTGACATAGACACAGTTTTACTGTTTGTCACTATCTAATATCACCGCTGTCATCTGTCCTTTCCTCAAAAACTCATCCAAGAGTCAAAATGTGTTTGCAGAACTGTTTAGAATCTCGCCGTTTCCATAAACATCCTCTAATGTGATACTTGAAACTGCACTTGGAGAGCATAAACCTTCACAAATACAACATTAAAAAGTCTATTTTTTATGATGTTACATAGCTCTGACTCCCAGCTTAATGCCATATTTGTGTAATTCGGCTTACAAACGAGCCAAAAGTGATTCTAAGGGGATGGAAGAATGTGTTGCAGCAGATGGGGTTGTTAGGATCAAGCCTGTGATGCCTCAGTCGGCTGATGACCTCACTTGACTTTGTTCCTTCCTTAAGGCAGAATGCAGAACATCAGGTTTAAGGTTATTTTTCATGTCAAGGACTTTGGCTTTGGGGAACTTTTGCACCAGCAACTTCGAATGACCTAAAATGTTCGTTTGATCAAACCTAATTAAATACAGGCAATTACCAAAGTGAAATTAGCAGCGTCTAAATGCGTCCATTTACTTGATTAAAGTTAGATGATGAGAGTGAGATAAGTGAAGACCAATACTGGAGGAGATGAAAGCAATAGGTCTAGATACTGGGTGTCAGGTGAAGCGCACACAGAGTCCAGGCAGGACTGTGACAGAAAGAGAGAGAGAGAAAAAAAAGAAACCACAGGTAAATAAATGAAGAGCGATGACCACGCCACATCCTCTGACTCCAGCGTAAATGGATATTGTGTAAGGTCGCAAAGCTTTGCAGCCGAGTGTCGTATGCTCCACTGTGCGCCACGCCACGGATTCACAGGGCCTCTGGTCACAATAAGAGAAATACAGTCTGCACAGACCCGTCTCTGTTCCTGAGGCCAGCTGCCGCCTGCCTGGAGTATACGTATGTGACCATTTGAAGCTCAGCTGTGCCAGAGAGGATCTAGAAGTGATGGCGGGCAGACAGATCCCAGTAATTTCTGTTGCTACTGGTCCATGAACCTCATGAACCAGCAGTTTCCCCGAGTACCCTCGTGTCAACAGCTGGACAGAAGGAGCCAGTGACAAGACTGTCACGCGTCTCTGTGGTTTCCAGGCTGCTCCTGCTCGCTGAGTGAACAGCAAAGCATCTGTCAGCTTCCAGTCCACTGGCGTTACTCACAGCAGATGTCATAAAAATAGTCCCAGGACGTTCATCCAGTCTGGAGCATCTAGCAGAGCAACACTGTCTGGCCAATAATTAGCTCGAATTGACCTGTTTCTTCCTTTCTCTCCTTCACTCACTCTCTCTTTTTGACCACTGATATGAATAATGAGGCGAGGGGTTAAATGCAGGTCACACACAGCTCCCTATTTGCCATGTTATTTATTCAGTGGAATGAGAAATTGATCACATTATTGTGTTAAGAGGGACCTGATTCGTTATAATCAGCCCGGTATTGGCAGGACAGGCCCCCGGGCCCCCGCTATTGCATTAGGAATACTCTGGCAGCCATAGGTCACCCTCACTCAGGCCATTTTACAACTTCACATCACCTCCCTGACCTTTTCATGACCATTGAAAGACACAAAAGAAAAGCAGTGTATGACAGCGCAATATTAGCCGCTGGTCGACCACCATGCTTCTTCACATCTCCAGAGACGCAGACACTATCATGTCCCCCCACTAGTTCTCTTGTGTGTTTGCAGACAAGTGAAAACAAACAGTGTGTGTGTGTGCGCACGCGTCAGCGCTGCTCAGAGCCCTGTTAGGCCACGACCTATACACTATATTTCTGTCAAAAAGACTGACATTTATTGGGACGGCAGTGCCAAGATTAGCAGAAACTCAATCATTCAGCTATTTAGAAAATTTACAATTCCACATAGTGGTAGTTTTGAAACGGTTTCTTTGACCATTTGGCCCTCAGCACAGCACGTTTTCGAAATGAATGAAAAACTGTGTAAACGACCAGGTGCACTAACCCATTTCCCCTCGTGCTTACATCATGCCAGCTCATTAATCAAATGAGCCTGCTGCTCTGTTTGCACGAGGCTCGGGCGGATTGGTTAGCGCTTGTTGATTTACCCATAACACCTCAGTACATAAAAATGTCCTTGGATCAGAGTTTAATCTTCAACTAACAGCTGAATTTTTCATTTCATCAGCAGCAAAAGCTTCTTCTGCTGCTATTCTTTAATTGATGATGACATATAATTTAATGACTATATTGTGTTACATAACATATCAGTTATTGTTTCAAAGTGTGTTGTGGAGACAAAGCACTAGTCTAATAGTTTTCTTTGGATACAGTTGTATTTTTATTTCACGTTTACTACCAATTTTCAAAAACAAATAAAACATTATTAGAATTCAAATACGTAGTAAGTAGTATTTCAGCTGTGTAAACCATTAAGATGACAAGGGGAGATTATTTTACCAATTTTGTACCTTTGCATAAATGATCTATGCATGTACTGAATACGAATATGGAAGAAACACAACTTTATTAGTTAGTGACTGTAGAGGGCCTCTTCTATGTATCATCATACTGTATATTTCTATGTGTGGATGTGCAGGATATAATGTGTAATTATATCCATGGATGCTTCCATATTTATAGTAGATTTCAGGTGTTACTTAATATCAGTGACTATGGCAAAAGTCACATGAACAATTATTTGTTGTATATGACAAATGGCTCAACATAATCACTGGTGGACTCTGGAACCTCCTCGCTGGTTGTTTCTAACGACTGAACCATTCTCGTCATCCCTGCCATTTCCTCACAAAACCAGGCATTTGCTGTGACACAGTAATCATATCATCTCCTTTGGCTTGTTTCATAATCATGGGAAGCGAGAATTTGAAGTGACAACAATGAATGTATCACAGACCTCAGTGTCGTCTGTCACGCTAAGATAATTCATCTGTACTAGTGCTGACATGTTATAATGAACAAAGACGTTTTCGTGAAACGTAATGAAGTGGTGCTACGGCCACTGTAGAAGAATATTTCATTATGTTTTCCACCATCCTCACTTGTTTGCTTTCATCTTGCGACTCCCCCAGATTGCTGCAGCAGTTTACTGTGAAAAACATCTGCATTGAAATTATTCCACTTCCTGGGGCTTGAATAAAAAACAAGTCTCCCCAAAACAACAACAGGAAGAGGGTCATTTTTACAATAGCTGTGCTTAAATATGTGCAAGAATAGTGATGCCTGGGAGCAGGTAGCAGGGTCTGGTGCAAAGTAGCACCCTCTTTACACATTAGCAGACAGCAGGAGCAAATTTAGCTGCCTGAAAACCATGTGTGAAGAAGACTGTGCTTACTATACACAGATAGAAGTACAGTTTCAACAAATATTATACCACACACTCCCAAAAAAACTGCCTCGTTTAACCAAAACAAACATAACTACTTATCAGGCTAAATGATCATACATTACATTAGCAAACCAACTCCTGCTTTAGTGCGCTTTTTTCTTTTTTTTTTTTCATGCCTGGTCCCTCTTGCATGTTGACCAGACTGTGTGTCTGCTTGCATTGGACATGGAAAGAGCACTTTACTGGTCAATCATTAGTGGAAAGCCTTGTAACTGCTAAAACACACATGTTGCTCCTGAATTTGTGGGAAAGAAAACATAAACACTTGTGACCTTTGCACCAGTAACTTCCAGATACGCACAGAGACGATGCATCAAATAATTCAGCTATTGACAAACAGTTGGAAAATAATAGACAAGGCTTTGGAAGACTGTTCATATCTTACAGCACCTCAGCAGTTACTTGAAAGGATGTGAAAGAAAAGTTTTTCTATGAAACGTGACATTTTGTCTATTTGCCAAAGCCTCGGCAGGACGCACGGATTCAGACTGTTCCGCTGGAAAAGCTGCAGGTATGGTTTAAACAATCCCCATCATGCTGCTCGAATCTTGTTTAAAAATGTCTCAGTGTCACTCGGAAATGTTTACCCTGGCAATTGTGCATGCAGGATTAATCTTCCAGGCTTACAATTAAGACATTGAGGAATTTCCCTTGACATGGGATGAGGCTGGTGACCTCATTCTCTTCCCTAACAGTAGCCTTGACCGTGTGTGTGTACATAAACCTCCTGTGGTTACTCAAATGTTGTAAACTGTATAACTAAAGCTTAGGTCTCATTCATATGCTGTTTACCCTGTCGATAAATCACGGTATCCCTCAAGCGACAAGTCATGACAGGAGGCTCAAGAGAGGAAGGCTGAATTTGAATTTCTAAACCTGAGCCAAAGTAAACCTGCATGGATAGACGTCAGTTACCTGTTGAAGTTGTTTTTTTCATAATGGGTGGAACTCACTGCAACTTTAAGAACAATACTTCCGAGACAACAATCAGAAATCACATGTCTTCTGAAAACATCATAAACATCCAGATGTGTTTGGGCACACAGGAAACAGCATTGGTTCATCCAGGCTGTATCAGTGTGGTCTGAGATCAACTGCCAAACCAGTCCAAAGGACCTGCCTCTTTAATAACAGCTGGAAATGTCTCCAGCTGCCCTGTCACACTGCTGCAGGTAAACGGTGGAAAATGGATGGATGGATTTATGAGCGTGGAAGATTTTGAACATGGATGACAATGTTCATCCAATAGATGTGGGGAGGCACACAATTCAATGTTCTTCTATGATCACGAGCATTGAACATATCAAAATCATATGCAGCTGTTCTAGAACATAAAGAAAAAAGGAAAGAAAAAAAAGCCATTTCAGGCAAACATACCACAGCAGCCATAACACACACAGCCAGTGGGATCCTGTTTTCAGACCAACTTGTTGATTGTCTGTGAAAAGTTTTAACTCACTATTTTCCTCCAATAATCTTAATCAGAGGTGATTTCCATGAGACGACAAGAACCAAGAACGTGAAACAAAGGGTAGCTGAAGGTTCCAGTCTGTGTCTGCCTGAGGTGTGTTTAGAGGCCCGTGAAAAGGCCTTACAAGATTCCTTCGAGGGGAAATTTTCCTGCCATGTGAGAGGCCAGATTACACTCTGGCACATTCCCCGAGACGTCGCAGTCTGCTGGACACCACAGTGTGACATTCCTTATAACTGCAAGTAAGTGCTCACTTGATACCCTCTTCAAACGGATACCACAGCGACCTGTGCCACACGTCACGCATGGACTTGATGGATGGTCCTAAACATCCCATACACACGTAAATGAACCTGATCATAACTTTAGCAGCAGCAATCCATACAGAAGTAGGAATAAAGTGCATGTGCAACTGTACCACCAATGCTCCTGCGTCCAGTCATTGACACACAATAGTATCATATCTCTGAGTATCCCGACACAATGACTCAATAACTGGCACCTGCTGTGACAGAAGCCACTGGGGTCTTGACACTGCGGGGGTGTTGAGCGTCAATTTGTTTCTCCGAGTGCCCTGCTAGTCGCTAACATGACTGTGGATCAACGACGCTTGGCAGTGTGGAAGCAACAAGCAAGTAGGCCTAAGACAGACACACACACACACACACACTCCCAAGTTGTTAAACACACTTACAAGTTGTTAAAACTACAATTTCCTGGTTAGAAGAACTGAGCGAGTGGACAACAGAATACCTGACAAACATGTTTTCAGGTGTTTTTTTTATGTGTAAATTAGGTGTTAGACAGCAGTTATCTGATGCTCGGTGTTTGTTAACTGATAAAATTGTGTTACTGTAGAAATGGTGTGGTTTGGTTTTGTATGTATGATCGTTAACTGAGTTGGAAATATATACAATCTAACTAAAACATTGCAAAAATATAATACAAACTATCAAAAGACACCTTTATCTAAGATACACTTTCTAAAACAATCTAGAAAATGATAATAAAAAATAATAATAACCAGTTGGAGCTGCAGAAAAAAGTATCAGACATTGTTGAACGTCCTGATAAATAAATAAAATACTGACAATTAATATATAATCAAGACATCAATAAAGTTGCCATGGCCTCCTAAACTAGAGCTGAAATATACTTGAAATAATGCTGAAAAGTTGATGATGATGATGATGATGATGATGATGATGATGATCGTTGTTATCGTTCATTCTCCATTCATATAAAGTCTCAATCACTTACTAACTATGTCATAGGTATTACCTGAAAACAGACATTTCACCGGTGGCTCACTGCTTCCGGAAATTACTGTTGACGCTTTATTCTTGTAATGAATATGTATTTGAACTCTAAACAGAGTAACCCCCCCGGCAGTCTGCTTCCATGTGTTCTACACTCACAGTAACTGTGTTTTCACTTGCTAAGGTCACGACTGTGGCCCACACGTCATCAGACAGAGCAGAGGCAACATGTGAAAGAGAGAGAGAGAGAGAGAGAGAGAGAGAGAGAACGATGACCAGTCTGGTCCCTGACAGGCGAAACCAGTAAAACTGGAGTCAGTCTCCAAGTGAAGGGTGGAATAAAGGAGTTTCTCAGGTCTGAAGCCCACAAAGAACTGCGAGTAAATTCAATTATACCCATATAAACTAATTATACAACACATATTACAAGAATGAATTGATATTTTCCAATCAAACAAACTGCACAAACAGGTCAAATTCCAGTAAGTGTTTACCTCTAAGTACCTGCTATTGCACCATATGGGATTACAGGAATTACTTAACAAGCAAAAATGCTTACAAACACTCTTTCATTATGTGTGATATCACTGAGAAAGTATGTAAGTGGAAACGACTTTTGGTCATGGAACTCTGCAGTGGCACATGGCCCCTTTGTCAGCGAGGGATTATCAGGAGCAAGCGTTCACAAAAGGAAATGCTTGTGGCGCTACAGTAACAGAAGGATAAAATCAGCCGTGTGATGATTGGGGTGACACATTTGTTTGGCTGTAATGAAAATAAGGCCATTGATGGCGCATTCAGTCACAGGCCAGAGCCCCCCACCTCACATCCTGTCTCTTTATCCTTCATACAACTGGCAGACAGATAGCGGCTGGGGGGATATTGCGGCAGCCGGCTGGTGAGACAGGCTCAGGCTCAGTATGTGTGTGTGTGTGTGTGTGTGTGTGTGTGTGTGTGTGTGTAGATACCTGATACAACTATTCATATGAACCATCCAACTGATTAAACACATTAAAGAACAACTACACACACCACTAGACACTGCTGGAGCAAACTTACACACACACTCACACAAACATCTATATATAATATTTATAATATTTTATTTAATGCCCCATTGTGAACTTCTAGATGCCATTTGACCATTTGAAAATCACACAGGAGAGGTGTTGTACTAAACTCGTTCCATCTCATCGTCCATATCAGACTTTTTTTCCTGACAAATGGCAGAACAGCAGATTGCTGGAACAGTGATAAAACATCAGCTCGGATTCTGTACCCAGAACCTGCTAAAAGTGTTTGATCCCAGTACGGCGGAAGTGAGTCACTCCACTGTGTGTGTTCATACGCCCAGTGGATGACACACACACACACACACACACACACACACACACACACACACACACAGGACGGCGTACCAAAACACCCAGAGTGTGTCTGGATGACTTCAGACTCACTGTGTCCTTTCAGACTGGACACAGCTCTCCACCCGTTTGCACCACCACAGCTCAGACACAGGATTCAGAACACTGCTCAAATGTGCATGTTCACACTGTCCGATTTCTCAGCAGCTGTTGCATTACCACAACTGACGTGGCTCCTGATAAACAGCAGGCCTTAGAATGGATTATTATTCAAATTACAAATAACACATTTTAATGTTGTGTAATAGTATTATTTTTCATTTATGTCTTGCTCATGGAAGTGCAAAATGACTGAATGAATGATGTCACACAAGAGGAAGTTATGCTTGATGATGTGACTTTAATCTGGTTCTGGTTTTATTACCTTGTGTTATTCATCTTGTATTTGGAATTTCATCTGAGCATCATAAATGAATAGAGGGAGTATGAAATTCCTTTATGTAAGTGGGGATTTCACCATGAAGTGCCGTGAAATAAATGTTTGACCTTGACTTTGAATTTCAGTCCAGAGAATCAAAAACTGAGCTAACACAAGTCGACCCTCATCACAGCAGCAACAAAAGGCCTCAGCAGCCCCTCAGTATCTCTGTGGTTTCCCAATGATCTCACTTTGGCAGTATTTCTATGTTGGTAAGACCTGCGCCAATCAATGTATGTGAGCTAAACTTTGAAGTTGAAGATCACACCTGAGTTTCTTGGACTCATCTGTTTCACATTTTACAGATGCATCACCAAGCATTGGATCAAATGTCGTTGTTGACCTCTATCTTTGAGGTTAGTGAGTGGAAGAATGTGAATTATGAAGAAGAATTATGAATGCATTTTTTGCAGGTTTAAAGACATAGCAGAACACAAAAAACAAACAAAACAACAACAACAAGAAAACAAATCCTGTCACTAAGTCTATGTCCCTGATGACCTTGAACGATTGTTCATTTCATAAACCAAATATTTTACGTGGACGAAACTTAAACCTTGGATGTCTTCATGGTTAACTTTGGATTGTGTCTGTTTGTTGATCCGGTGTCAGGACTAGTTGGTTATTTACTTATCATATACTTTATCACCATTTGCCTTATCTGCGCAGCTAATTCGCAAGATTCTGATTCACCGGATATTTAGAACAATTTATCTGCCGTTTCACAAAACAGGAAATGATACAATGAATTGATATGAAGAAATACTTAAACTGTGGTTCGGCAAAACCACTAGAAAGAGATCACAACTGGGATCAAATAAGGGTTTGTTTTAAAGGTTACTGTTTTTTAAAAAGGTCTCTTCAGTCAACAAACAGGAAATGAATAGTGGTCTCCAATGGCAACGTCTGTAAACATGATGGTCCAGATCAAACAGGTGCCTTATGATTGTGTGACCATCCACTGCCACAACTGCCTCCGTACATGGACGGTCTTTGTGAGCACCATCATCATCATCTGGTTTCCTACTTTCCTGTGGACACAATTTCTGTAAACCCAGGTTCGTTTCAGGATGGGTCATATTTTTCCTTCCATTTGTCACGATTATTCGATACTTGAGAAAAGTGTCTTGTTTAAATTAATATTCTGTAGAAATCTGTGTTTATTTATGAATTTATTAAATGGCTCGGCAGGGTAATTGTGAATAATTAATCAATGAAATTTGCAAGAAGCAACTGAACCAAAACAATTCTGAATTATCTCTAAAAAAAGTAACGTTTTTCTTCTGTACTCGAGCATCTTCTAACCACCAACCCCCACCACTGCGACTCCCAGAATGTCTGCAGGCGCTCTGCTGTGGTGTTGGTAGTATTAGGTGTTACACAAGGGTCCACTTCCCTCTCAGTTGTCTGAGTGGAACACACCCGCTGTGGTGGGCCTCCCCCGCTCAGCTTCATGCGTGACAGTAATTTTACACAGCCGGGGCCCGTGGTCCCGGAGGTGGGCCATTAAAGTTCAGGTGAGGTTAATTACAGAGAATTGTTAAGTCTGCTGCTGTGCACTGGGTCGGGTAGGAGGGATTTGACGCCTTTAGTGCTGATTTCTGCGTGACCCAATGCAGCGAGATTCACGGGTGTTCTGCAGCAGATTTACACACGACAACTACAAGCACCAATCATTCACCAAAACAGCCTGAAATTAACCCCCAACAACACAGCCACATGAAAACACTACAGCTCCTTATTGATTTACTATTCACCACGTGAAATACACTGACAGTTAGTGTAACCGCTCTTAAATACACATCTGAAATCAGTCTTCTTTTTTTTCCATACAGCTGAGCAGCTTTAATATCTGCCAAGAGGTTATGTTAACCCTGAGACGAAGCAAACTCAGAGCTGGAAAGTAAGCAGGGAAAGGAGGGACTCAAAGACGCCGTCTTCTGTGTTTGAGTAAAGATGAGATTATATTGGATTAAAGAGGATTTTTGCAATGCAAATGAATGCACCTCCAATCAATAAGGCCTGTTCTACTCAATATACAAACTAATTAAGAGGTAATACAATCAAACCTGAATAAAATGGATTGTGCAGCTTCCTGAGAAAGAAATCCAATCAAACCTTTTTATGTGAAAAGATAAAATCTAAAGCGATCTTTCTTTGTACGAATAATGACCTCGGCTTTGTGTCCATTTAATAAGGAAAACTTGTCTTAAGAGGTTACACTCAATGTGCATATTCGAATCAATATGAATTACATAGGGTTTTATCTATGTTATCTGCTCCAGACCGCTAAGCTAATTAATGTTTTATCGAGTGTTTTAACTCAATTATTTCACAAAGTCAAAGAGGTTCAACGCAATTTTCTATGAGCAGTCGGAGAGGATGTGGCTTCAAGCCCAAGAGACAACAGAGGACACGTTTTCATCTTGTACTCAGCTAAAACGTTTCTACTTGAATTGTCCTGCTACAAGAATTTCAGAAAAGCTTCACAGTGCAGTTCAGAGATGTGTGGGTTGTTGGCCGAGCAGATGGCGTGTCAAACACGGTCGCCTCTATCAGCTCGGTTTTACTAAAAGTTTGGACGAGCCCCCTCTCCTCCTCTTCCTCCTCCTCTTGCGCTTCATTCCAGCTGATTGCTCATTTTCTAATGCTAATGGTGCTAGGCTGGGGTTAGGGTTTCTCCCCTGTCAGCTGGCCACTGGGGCTGTGGGACGGAGCTAATGGGCTCTGACAGGAGGGAACTGATCTCATTCAAAGCGGATTTGATATGTGGCATGAATGTGGTGACTCTCAATGGACATATTAATGGCCGTTATCATTCACAGATTTTTGTGCCATTCATAAAGCCCCCTTTCTTTTCTGCTGCACCGGTGCTCCAGCAAAAGCCATGACTTATAGATGAGCCTCATTGTTTTCTTTGCCTTTTAGGTGACACGTCAAACTGACTCAGAGCTCCTGCAGCAGAGGCGGCGGCCGGGCGAATGGTTTGAGCAGCGCAGCGCAGCACAGTAAATAATAACAGGGTGGGTGTTGTTTATGTTCAAGTACCACATGCTGGCAGAGAAAAAAACAACAACAAGACAATAGAGCATAAAGCCGATATTTAGTCCCACCCCAACACCTACATTTCTATCTGCGGTGCCTCTTGTTTGTCCTCATCTTTCATTTGAACCCTCCCTCACAGCCAGAATAAGAAAAGTCACAATAGATATAAATGTATGCACGTTTATAGCAGAATGAAATTAAACTTTGCATGCTAAACTATATTTGTAATCAAGTCAAATATGAGCAATGAATCTGCATACAATGGCATCGCTGCCCAGCACGGCTCATAAACTCATGAAACACACAACTATGGAAAAGGAAGGAGAGAAAAAAGGGTACAATCAACATGTGGACATTTTTTGAATAAACAAGTCTTAAAAAGGAAAAAGCATTTCTTGTGCACAAAGTGGGACAGCCACAATTAAACGTTTGGGGCAGGATGTTCATCAGAGTGTGGTTTTCTAAAAAAAATTCCAAAACAAATCTAGCCCGTCTATAAATGGGAGAAGCAGCTGGAAAAAGTCATATTCAGCCATATATGCATCCGGCGAGAAGTGAAGAGGACCCGCTCTTCACTGCTGAGGGGAGAATGAAGCACATGCGGCCGCGACGGCTGCAACTTGAGCTGATACCTGGTTAACATATCTGCCAGAAAGCCTCGCTGCCGTCAAAAGAACAACAAACACAAGATGCTTCATTCAAGGCCTCAAACACTGTGTGATAATCAGCAATCAGACAACATATTTTCAGAAGGAAACGAGCGAAAAGTACGTCTGCTTGAAATCAAAGGGGTGGACACGAAAAAAAAGAATATCAACCTGTGAATTTAGACTCCGACAACGAAGGGGACGCACATTTCAGAGCCCCACCTTTACTCCAAGACGAGCTCCATTTAGCAGAAATGAGGTGCAGATACGAGCGCCACAGCAGCAGTAGCAGCAGCTTGGGAGGTGATGCGACATGTTTCTTGACAGCTGCGCAGGAAGTTACAACCCCCAACTCCCAGACACGTTGAGGTGTCACCGGCAGTATTTTCCAGTTCTAATCTCAGATTCGTGCCATGTGTCAGCTTTGGTATAAAGTTCTCCCCTGCAGCCCAGTAACAACATGTTTAATGTCATTAGATGCCAAAAAGGTGTCGACTCTCTTCTTAGCACCTAGTTCCTTTGTTCTGCTCGTGTTCTCACTGTGAAACTAATTTTCTGGTGAAAGTTGTGAGATGCTTTGTTCAATATTTGGATGGCCGGATAAAGATACTTAATGTCATAAAAATCTAATGTGAAATTGTGAATAAATAAATATACAGTATATACTTATAGTAACAGAACATAATACTGTTTTCTCTTTTTGTGTGACTTTTTTTTTTGTTGTTGCTTTTAAAATGACAACAACAGTTGGATATTATTTTCTCCTCACTGAATCACATTGTCATTTATCTGACAGCTTTACCCAACAGCGAGTGTTTATCCAGAACATATGATCCTCTTATCAAATTAGAAATGAGATCTTTCTCAACTGCCCACCTCATTATTGTTCTCGATCAGCCACGTTTCAGTTTGAAAATAAAGTTTTTTTGCTTAATTCAAGGTCTAAATATGATTGTAATATACATTTTGTTTCAGAATGTATAACGAGAACGCAGCTCTTGACCTTTCCTGTGAGTCATTATCACTATTTTACAGTGGTTATTTTTCAAGTAAAGACTGAAAAAGCAGAGGTTAATGTGATGTATAGGTGTATTGTGTTTCCCTCTCAGCTCCCAGTGAACAAACACTGATGGAACAACTGAAAACAGATGTAACAAAAGAGCAAAGCAACGAACCAACAACGTCAGCAAAAGTGCTGTTCTTCACTCCGAAGCCGGGGCAGCGGGACATTTTTGCCCCCCCCCACCCCACCCCCAGCCTGCAAAATCCTCCCGACATGAACCACCATTGTGAGAACTACTTTGCTTTTACAGTCCAAAGATCAAAACAGCAGCCATGTTTCCAGGGAACAAATGTCTTACCAGCTGGGTTGGTGTGAACACAGATATAATGCTGACAGGAAGCTGAGGCAGTCACTTGTAGAGCCAATTATGGGCAGAGCCGTGGGGGCAGGTTTACAGACACCGCTTTTTTTGTGTCGCGCTACACTGAGGTATATGATTAACTTCCTCACCCAAAGTACCCGGTCTGTGCTCTTTGTAGGTGGCAAAGCTGGTGAGTCGTGGCAGAGCCCAGCCGACTCCAGACTACTGAGCAAAACAAAAAAAAGTGGGCTGCAGCTGAAAGGGTTCATTTTGTCGTTTCATTACTGACTGCACTTCCTCATTCTTTGGCCTCGAATGGCTCTTCTTTTAGGACATGTTGAACTGTTTGGTTTAGGTTTTACAGTGTCGCTATCACTGGGAGAATGCAGGTTACAGGCCTGTTGTTCTCCATCTGAGTGGGGAGGAATTCAACGGACCCATCCGAAGGAAATATCTCTGCTTTCAGGGGACTAATTACCGGTACAGGACTTTTCCGTGAAATGAGGTTGAAGGAGCGACTTAATTAACCAGTGGCAGGATTAACGAGCATTACTCCTCTGCTGTATTATATCATTTTCAGGCTTTTGTTGAAAATTTGGCGGGAGAAAAGCAGTATAGAAGAAAGAAGTGTTTGAATCAGATAAGAAGCATGTACAGTGAGCACCTCCTCCCGACAGTCCTTTAACTACGCATGGTCCAGGAAATCTCCTTCACTGTCGATTTAAAAAAAAAGTTCCTTTCACCGCATCTGCTCTATTTGTGCGGCCTTTTCTTCATCTGACTTGCTCAAGAGATTTGCTTTATGTTAAAGGTCGTTTCGTTCAGGCAGGCGACAAACAAGTGAATATAACTGTCCCCAATCTTTCCCTCACAGAACTCATGCCTGAGTTGGCCCAAATAAAGACGGTCCCTGCCACCTCGGAGAAGGAGCTCACAGTCTGGGCAGCTCTATAGAAACCACTGCCTGTATCATACAGTCCCCCTTCACAGCCCAACATTTCCATTTAATGACACCCTACAACCCTACATATTAACCCTGGTCAGCATCCAATTACACAGAATAAGTGAATTATCTGTGCCAGCATGCAATTTGAAAATGTTTTTCATGAAATGCAGAGGCAAGGCGAGCCTTTCTTCTTCCCTTTCTTTTAATTTTCTTTTCATCAATGCAGCGTTAAAGTGTGAGCTTGTGGGTTATTTTGAATCCCTCAACTCTAACTACCGATGATTCCCAGGCACCTTCTACACAGGACCACCGAGATTCCCTGTCAAGCAGTGTTACGGGGGTGTAGAATGACACCCTGATTTGATGAGCTACCCCCACCGGCCCGCTGCTGAACCAAACCAACTGGCTGGGGAACCGACATTACTCCATTCATTTTTAATTACAGCCTGTGAACAAAGCCTGTGGATAGTATGACACCCAGCCAAAACTGAAAGTAATGTAATATGAACATAAAACATAGATTTGTGAGCAGGCTTTCTAGGGGAAATGATTGTAGTTAAGGAGGGGGGGGGGTGTTGTTTAATTTATCCAAATGAGATGAGTCAGCAAGGAGAGCGTCCATCTCTCATTTAATGGCATGTAAATGACACCAGGTGGTGAATATTAAATGTAAAACGGGGGACACAGCAGCATGTCACATGATCCACCTCTGTGGGTGTAAAGTCGCTGCTGGCCTGGTGTGTGTGTGTGTGTGTGTGTGTGTGTGTGTGTGTGTGTGTGTGTGTGTGTGTGTGTGTGTGTGTGTGTGTGTGTTGGCAGGTGATAGGTGGATATGTCCATGTGGTCCTGAGAGCTGCTTCGACAGTACTGACTCTACGCTGTGTGTCAGCAGCCTCCTCCGTGGTGCCCAGTATCTTAAAAAGAAGAAGTGTTCACACTTTAGGGTTCACATCATCGTCCCCCCGTTCCATTAGTCGACTGAGGATGCCACAAAGGTCAGTGATGGTAGTTGTCCAATTCTGGCCAATGATTCAGATATTGGAAATACATCTAAGTGTGTCTGTAATTCAATACAATCCATTCACCCACTCAATCACATAAAGGCTTTGTAATATGGCAGAGAATGCAGAATGAGGTGTTGATATAGTCATTTAAGTTATCAGCTTTTTGCCATATTTCCAAGATGAGAGGATTCGATATTGATGAAAGTGCCCACTCAACTATCTACAACCTATTACGGTCAGTAGTGTGTATACAGACTTCTTTTATAATTCACAGCGATGCCACAGAGGAGAAACACGTGTTGCGTACACACACATACACTCCAAAGTGCCCATTATCTCATGATGCACCGGCGCCTGTCACTCAGTGGGGTCCTGGAATACGCACGGGGCCATTGACAGGCGTCTGTGTCAATGGCTGACAAACCTCAAGGCACCAGGCTGTAATTGGAACGACGGGTCTAATCCTCGGATCAAGACGGACTCATTGACACCGATGTAGAAATCCCAACAGCACCTTATTAGCAGAGATGGCCTTCACTGGGAGCACTGATGTCATCGCCAGCAGTCAGACAGACGCAGCAGACGTCAGCCATGTCATCTCACAGAAGTAGACCCCTTTTTGAACAGAGGGCTGTGATACTGCATGGTGTTTTAAATCAACTGTCAACGTTTCGTTTTCTTACACACAGTTGGACATTCACAGGGGGTAAATGTGCGGCATTAAATATGCTGTTTTTGTAACCCTTTTTCAAATAACTGCTGTTAATTTGCCATTTTTCGCACACTGACACTGAGATGGTATGTGTTGTAACATGCACAAAGTCTTTGTACGGCCAAAGTAACAGATGAGCAATTGTGTTCAAAATTCCAATGCATTATCATTCTTTTTTTTTTTTTTTTTTTTTTAACTAGGAAACCAATGGATTTAGTCAAAAATAAATGGTTTGAAATCATACTGACACATTTTTCTTCCTTGGTGAGTAATGTATTTTTAAGTTAAGGTGAAGTTACAGGTTAAACTCATAGTAGACTGTAAATAAAAAAAAAGAAAATTCTGGAATTGTGGAACATTGAGAATGATGCTGTCACAGGTTTATGGACAAATGAATGACACCGGATTGACCAGATATGTTACTTATTATACCAAGAGTAATTCTGTCCAGAGTGTGGAGACTGAGTGTTGAAAAATGAGCTACATGACGTATAAACACACAAAGACAAACTTCCTGTCTGTGCACACAGTGACGTTCAGGAATCCGACAGATCACATTGTCTGGAGCAGACAACGAGCAGACGGACACTCGTTCTCAGCCCAAAGAGCCAAACACTCTTGTGTCCGTCTCCTTCATCTCCCAGATGGGTCATTGGCTCTCTGACGAAGGGGAGCACGTAGCAGTGGTGGGCTCTGACACTTTCTTGGCACAGCCAGAGAACCTGGCTCCCAGTCTCAGTCACAAAAGCCAAGAACCTCATTTGTGGCCACTTCTGACTTCCTGGGTTGTCGATGGGTTTGTCAGAAAGTTCGACAAGAACAGAAACAAGATCACACTGTGGCAGAACAACACAAAATGAATTAAACAGTGAGCAGGATGCGCTTTTAGAGATTATTTGACTTTACACAATAATAATGTTTCAGATCTTAACATGGTTCATATGATATCACAGTTAGTTACTGAGACTTTGTTCGAAGAACCCAAAGAGCCTTTTGTGCTAAGTGGCCCTTGGCAGGGCCATCAACTTCATGGAGAGCACGACATGAGTGTTTCTGTGTCTACCTATGTAAAAGTGTGTGTGTGTCTAGTTCCTGTCCTTTATAAAAGGCACTGGGAAGCTTGAGCCGTCCACCAAGGCATGCCTGTGCAGTGTAACCAAGGCTGACTGGCTGACCTCAGACTGTGTGGGCCCTTTAGCAGAAGATGAAGGAGCTTTTTCATTGACAGAGGAACAGGAGGTATCGCCTTCCCCTTTGCAGCAGGACTCATTCATTCCAGACACAATGCGTTATTATTGGTTTTGAATTGAGATGTTAATTTTGGGAACTGGGCAAGTTGGCTTGGGAGCGTTCTCTGCTCATTTCTCATTTTCCACTTTGCTGAGTGTTGTGTTGAGACGAGGAGAGTTAACCCTAGGTGCTCTGTGTATTATGACACCTCAGTGCACCTACGACGACGGAGGATTAAGCCTGATTTCTGCTTCTGTCTACGCGGTGCCTACAAACTAGCCTGACGTGCACCTCTCCAGAAGTCTAATTACGAATCGTAGCTATGCGGACCTCCGCAGACAGCACCAACAGTGACTGTATATGACTCCCACAGCTGTCGGAGCGTCACTTTTGGGTTCACTGAGACAATCCGCCTGTCCAAAAGGCCGATATTTAATTGTAAACGTGTGCATAACATCATGACGATCTTTTTGTTTGTTACTGTGGCAACAACATCTGCTCACTTTTAGTCGCTATCGCTTGAATAAAACACAGAACAAGCGATCTCGGAGATATCTTTAAGACGAATACCTGACGGGTAAGCAGAAAATTATGCCAAGGTTGCTGTAGTTACTGCAGTAACAAGGAAAGAAAAACAGACAACGGGGAAAAAACGAAACCCCACGCAGAGTTACGCCGAGAGACAGAAGCACAAGTATAACCGTTGTCGATGGTGTGGCTGTGTGGAGTACGACGTAGTTCAACACAGAGGCAGGAATCTAGACCGTGACGTACGAAAGCCTACATCTGAGCTTCCACTGAATGTCTCAGCAGAGAGGTTCCTGGTCAGAGGTGAAACCTGCAAAGACATGGGACCAAACCCACCGAGGGGTCGTTATCGATCCTGCAGACGTGGGAGATAAAACAGCTCTTTGAGGGCGGCTGATGGGAGGAAGGCAGGTCAGCACTCTGTCGTACAGTCTCACAGAAATGAGTGCATCAGCAGGCACCGCAGATCTATATGACGGGAATTAACCAGCATAATCAAATTGTTTGTGCAACCATTTAGCATCGCATTCGCTCGCTGCCCTCGGCCAAACTGACTACCGGAGACCGGCCATCCACAGCAGTAACATAGTAAGGCAATAACTAACAGCGATTAAAGGAATATTGATGGCCTGTGACACACAGCATCCTGAAAAATGCCATTTGGTCAAATAGCTGCAATAATTAAGTATATGAGGGTCAGTCAATTTTATCGGCTGCTTTTATTTGAATCGATTATTTAGTAAACCAGCCAAGCCTCAGAGAGCATTATTGCTGAGTGGGGTGTTGATTTCATACAGCAGCGGCTTCAGCCAAGTCACACTCACTGCTCTCAGGAGCTGGAGAAGTGATAAAACATGACCGCATTAGAGGATATTTCAGAGCGGATGGAAAACAAAATATCGCCTCTGTTGCTTGAGTGGGGATTTTATTGGGTACTTTATGTACATTGTAAAGGCCTCACACACATGTCACACATGAACATCATGTAGTATTTCATCTAATTTCATAAAATGACACTAGGCTTTTCTTTTGTAGGAAAAAAAAATGGCCTTATGCAGTTTGTTTAACATTATATGAGGGCAGAAATAATAGTTTTGGCGGTGTATGACCCAGCGGATTTTTTTTTTTTTTTTTTTTGGTTAAAAATAAACTCATTTGGACATTTAGAGGTTCCTCTGAAGTGGTTGATTAAACATTAACCTCCAGGATCTGGGATATTTCTTATTAATCACAGGTGGCACCGACTTAACTGAGCATGAGGGGGGCGTGTGAGAAACACACCAACATCCCACACACACACACACACACACACACAAACACATTTGTGCATGGAATGGTGACATAAGTCATTTAAGTGACGCCACTCTTGCACTGGTAGGAGTCAAACATCAAACTCAGATCCACTCATGCACAACCGCTCCATATCACACAGCGTATTGTGGGAACTGCCATGACCTAATGCATTTGCTATCGTACATTGGATTGTACATTTCACAGAGGAAAGCATTCACCCTCCAAAAGAAAACTAACCTTGACTAAAGGGGTGTGGGTGGCAGATTGGCGATCTTCAGCCAGGTGATAGAGCGTGTGGCCTGAAATCCAATAAAAGACGACAGAAAATACTACAAAATCTATTAACCCCCCCCCACACACACACACACACACACGCACACATAGTTCCGTCACTAAATATTCAGCCATTGCAGCAAATCATTCTTTGAACTAGCGCCCAAGTGGGTGGCCACGTTCCACAACATTTTCACTTTGACACAAGCTGCCTCACAAATACTTGTCTTCTAGTAACCCTGGGTGACTCTTTGTGCCCGGGGAGGCTTTTATGAGAAAATTGACAAAGCAAATAAGCCGTTTCCCTGATGAATAATGTACACAGGGGCTTAACAAATAGAAATAAACACCTCCAGGGTTGTTTCTGTGCATCAGCTGTCATCGTGTGATGTGGGTGGTGGAACTAGCACGCAGCTTACGGCGGCACACAGGTGCCCTTTTCACTCCCAGGCCGAAAATGACAAATTCAATAAAGTCAAGACATCTCTCGGCAGCACCTATGGAATCAAATACACCTGACAAGGGGCTGAAGGGCGTCTTTCAAATCACTCTGACACATCTTGATGCGTAATATCAAAATCTCCATCCTGAGCCGCTGAATATCTTTCCATCTCACTAGCGTGCTTTGACACTGTGAGAAGAATATGTGTCAGAGGTTGTGAGACTCGCGGTTGTGAATGTGATGAGGAAATTGAATCTGCGAGATGACATTAACAGAGAGCGTCCCCAACTGTGTGTGTGTTTAAGCCCTGGACCAGACAGGTCTGGCTAGGGTTACCGGCCCTAATTCTGATGGTGAAAGAGCTACAATCAGCCATCTTAATCTTGAAGCAGCACTTTAAAAACCAAAGAAAGACGATCTGTGCCCATTCTACTGTACAAAACAAGGAAACGTGATTTATCTTAAATTGGAAACACGCATTAAATTAAATTTTGGAGGCATCGAGGGGAACCCGCAACCGCAGGTTTAACAAAAAAGTTGGTTGCACTGTCTCATAAAGCTGCGCTGACCTGAAAGAATAAACCCAGGACATCAAATTATAAAGAATTAACATCACAATGGGGCAAATGTCCTGTGAGACGGCCCTGTAATATCAGCGGCGATGATAAACTGTGAGACGCAGATAGCAGGAGCACTGTGCGTGAGACAATCCCTCACTGTATGTCCATTACCATCCCTGAACGTTCCCATCTGAGCAGAAGGGAAACGGAGCACTGTGGCCGTTCTGCAAGCATGAGTGTCTTATTAAAGAAAGGAGCCTCGAACTTCAGAGCTCACATTAGGGCTCCCACCTGTTTGTCTGGGTGCTCCTCCGACACAATAGGTCATGAAATGCAATATGGGGCCTGAGTCTCTTTCTCTCACCACACAAAAGGAAGGATGCATGAAGCACAAGAAAAATGACCTCGACATGTGGATCGTTCCCAGATTGGTTTGACATAAGAAGTAATCTGTACAAAGACGATCTCCTAAACCTCAAAAGTACATGCAGGACAAACGGGAGCAGAGTGGGAGGCTGGGTGGGGGTGGTGGGCAGCTGGATATTTCCTACAATACTTTGATATAACTGTGAGAGTGGACAGACTCTGTTTGAAGTCACAATCTCCTCTTCCAACCAGTTGCACACACGTTTTCCACAGGAAACACAGACACGACCACAGGAGGATAAAACCAGCATGACCTAGCAGAGGGAGAATGACAAACACTAATACGCACTATTCTTTGCTGTGCAGATTTTCATACATACAGGAATTAAAGATGGGACGTCTGCAGCTTCAGGCGACTCTATGGCGAACAGAAAAGAAAGTAACTTTCCTTTTCAAATAGTTTTTCTTTTCTAACTACGATCTCCATCTACAGGTGGAGTTGGTGGGAAACCTTGGAGCCTCTTTGTTGTCGAGTCCCTTGAAGAAGCTCAGATTGTGCTGGTGCTTATCTTCTAAATCAGAGAGGGAAATGTGATGCATTCAAACCCTGCCGACCCAATGAGCAGCATGTTGTAGGCTGCAAAGTTGTTGGAGCAGGAGGTTCTTTCACTGGCCTCCGAGCAGGTCCGTCACCTGAGTGTGACTGACAGCGTGGGCAGGTGCGCCGGTGCGTCCGACGAGAAGTGAACGGCGGCTGGCTAAATGAGGCTCACCATTGTTCTGTGTGGGTCTTTGATCTCCCAGCGGTGGGCCAAAACCTCTGTGGGGAGTCCTGGAGGGGCCCCAGGCTACGGTTTGTATCGACTCAGGAGGGCTGACAGCACAAGGCAGAGGATGTGGGAGGGGGCTCGCCTGTCGAGCAGCTTCTTCATCTCAACTTGTCCTCCAAAACTGCAGAACTACGGAGAAAAGAAACAACAGACATGAAAAAGGTTTTTAGTGCTCTGAACTCGTTTGTCTCTTACTTTTTTTTTTTTTATCTGGTGAACACATGCACTACAAACTTTACTGCATGAAAGAACACAAGTGTACTCTGGAGGGACACTGCTGGGAAGTTATTTTTGTGCCGTGGCAGTTGTGCATACAGCCCTTAGTTATGGCCAACCCTTTAATGAACCTTCAAGTGTACAGTAAGTGGCCAGGAGTGGTTGACAGCTAAAGAGGGCGCTCATCCCCTCCAGATGACGATGACGCAGAAAAGGGCTGTTGACCTGTGTAGCTCAGCTGAAGGCACAAAGAATGAAGAAGAAAAGAAATAAAGTAAAATCTGCTTAAATGTTATTGTTGTGATGTGTGAGGAGTGTGTGTGTGTGTGTGTGTGTGTGTGCGTTATTACTTAAGTCGGGCTGAAGCTGCAGTGGATGAGTCGCCCTCCATAAACTGTGACAGTGAGCAGAGACTAAGATGATTGTGTCTCAGTGTGTTTGTCGGCTCTGCTTGTGGAGATCGCCCCCCCCCCCAAAAAAAAAGGGTGCACTGCTGGGAGCCACAGTGGAAGAGATCAATTGTAAACATTCCTGCCACCTGAGATTCAAGTGTTTCTGTAATACTGCACAACTCAATCGATACTAAAACAAAGGGGGTGGAGGGAGAGCTCAGGCCATGTTCAGATGTTCAGTGGTGGGACAGATACAGGTGCTATTTAACTTCACTTACACAAATCATGCAACTCGTTAATTTATTTTTTCTGTTTTATATTTCATAAATTCAGGTCTGCATGATCCTAAATTATGTTACAGTTGCAGAGGAATACTGGTGAATTTAAAGTGTATTCCAATTCAAAGAAACAGTAAATGCAAGTTAAAATTACTGTTTTAATGATACAGTTTATTAATTATTTTTATGATTAACAAAAAAAAAAGAATGAAATGTAATAAAATCAGAACAGTATTGGTTCACATACCAGCACAGTAAGATTTTTGGTGGCTTGTGCCTTGAATGACGAGGAAGCTGCTCTAAAAGATGTGGCTGTAAGAATCACGCATCATTTAGTTTGGTGAAATATAAAACGTAAATATTGGGTGGAGTGTGTGTGTGTGTGTGTGTGTGTGTGTGTGTGTGTGTGTGTGCGTGTGTGTGTGCGTGTGTGTGCGCGTGCGCGCGCGCGTGCGCGTGTGTGTGCGTGTGTGCGAGGGGTGTGGGGGATCGGGACTGAGGAGATGCTGTACTGAAGCGAACAGATCTGGATGCAGGATGTGCAGCGAAGTGTTAAATGAAATGCAGACGGTGAAATACAAAGAGAGAAAAATAAATGCGTCATGGATTTTATCCGGATGATCGTTGACAACTTATTTGACAGAAAGAAGATCGACACGACCTGATCGGATCGAATAACCCGACTAATGCCGACTTAGTTACGTTGAAACGTTCGTCGGCGTAAAAGAATGAAGTACATTCAATAGTTACAAACCGTAAAAATAAGGGTCGAATAAACTTCACTCGGAGGTGAGCGCGGAAATGGTCTGATTAAAATTGTACACATTAAAACGCACACACAAAGACACACACACACACACACACACACACCATTCACTGTGCATGCATTTTTTTTGTCAAATTACTTTGACTTAAAGGATCAAGTGAAAGCAGAATTTCCAAAAGAGAATGAAAGAACACAAACACAACATTTCTTTTGGAAAACTGATGTATTTGATTATTTGAGTAAAGAATTACAGTATCTTAGTTGTTAGTAGGTATTAAAGTGTAGAGAAACTGGACCCATAAAGATCTTCCAACTTTCCAAGAAAGTGCATGTAACAGTCCGAAGGTTGTCAAACCCAATATATATTTATATTTATAAAAACACTATCATTTCGTCTCCTGGCCAAGATGGACTTTTCTTGTGTGAGATTATGTACATCTTTCTCACGAGGGAGTTTTTTGTATTTCCACATCTGAACGAATTTACAGA
Source organism: Aeoliscus strigatus (assembly GCA_901007665.1). NCBI lineage: Eukaryota > Metazoa > Chordata > Actinopteri > Syngnathiformes > Centriscidae > Aeoliscus > Aeoliscus strigatus. Next base: position 57,590 of record CAAKHB010000052.1, on the reverse strand, counting down.
AGCGTCAACACTTTGCACTTGATGTCAGCGAGGATGCCGGGACGTAGCAGCGATGTGGAAATCCAGCTGAGAAACAAAAAACGAGGAGAATCCTGTTCATCTGATTGGGTGTCTCAGTTCCATACACCGGGAAAAAAGGCCTGACCAAAAACAGTCGCCTTCTTAGCAACTGTCTTGCTTCCAACAACACCAAAATAGGTTCAAATAAAGGGGAGACTCAGGGAAGGGGGGGGTGTGGAAGTAAACAAAGCTCAATACACAGAAATGTGACAAGAAAAAAAGTTAACACTAAATAAAACATGAAAAGAAGCAAATGTTTCTCTGCCTTAAATAAAATCAAAGAAGTGGACAAAAAGGAAACTATCACATCATTTCGTCCTGTGCCTGAATCAGATGTCTTGTTTTTCAAAGGGTGGGGTGGGGTGGGCATAAACACACATATGTTAGACCATCTACAGAAAATCAGTGTACATTATTTACAGCACATCTGTTTGCATTTTACAGGGCTTATGCATCACAAGGACACTGACAGTTCGGTTATAGCTACTACAGACAAGGAAATAACTTAATGCCAAAGTAAGATTATCTACCCCGTAGTCTACGTTTCAAAAGCACATTTTAAGCACCCATACATACCCCCATCTGGCTTTAAAACAAACAACATAACTAACTGTTAATGCTTCCACTGGGTTTCAAGCACGGTTATAATCACTAATAAATAAGCTCCTTAAAACTATAACATGTACATTGTACAAAAAAGCAACTTGTCTTCACACTTGTGTTCGTAAAGAAACAAAGCAGTTTAGTTGATTCTGTCCGTCTTGTTCTTTTTCTTCTTCTTTTCTGTGTTTCTCTTGAATCTGTTTGTCATGCCTTTAGGCATTTTAATGTGTCTGTGCGCCACTGAGGAATCATCTAATTTGTGACTATTTCTTTATTGTCCTCCATGAAGCGTGTGAACCGAAAATGGCCTCCATTCTCCGTATTGGCCATTTTCTCCAAACCTGCCAGAGCAGCGTTGGGCTCTGTGCTGTGGAGCCTGTCAAGGCTGCCGGTGAGGCCACCTATGGGAGAGCTGCCTCCATTCCCCACGCCACCTGTCATGGGTGGGATGCCTCCGTTCTGAATGACAGAGATTTCGTTTGTCTTCATCGCCAGGCCGTTGGAGAAGGCTGCTGCGTATTGGTTCCAGAAACTGGCTGGGTCACCATTGCTCGCCCTGGATGCTATGTCCTTCTGGAAGATCTCAGGGAACTTCACTGGGTTAGTACCCAGGAAGGCCATTGGCCCGTCCACGGAGAGCCTGCGGCCACGTCTGGCAGGAGCGCTGTTCCACATGTGTGTGCCCATGTGAACCTACACAGAGGGAGAAGAGAGAGGGGAAATAAAAGGGAGGGAGGAGAGACACAGAGCAATGAGAGGGATGAAAATTAGTGATGTTTATAAAGTTGGCCACAAGAGCTGCACATGAGATGAAGCAATGGAAAAGATAATAATAATGGTTGATTCCGTGTGAAAATAGTTTTCACACCCTGGGTGCAGCTGATGAGTCACTCGAGGTATCGACATGGTGTAAACATCTTAGTTTGGCAAAACCGATACATGTTTCTTCATTTTAACCTTAATGCTCTGATAAAATGGGGGTGGGTGGGTAAATACTGATATTTTGAATTATCTTATGTTCAACCTACGTTTTCCACTATAGTGGTAAAATGTTAGCCAACAGGGCATCTGTATAAAACTAGTATTCAATAGCCATTTCCTTTTTTCCGCCATGATTATGGTTCGACGCAAACCTCAACAATAAGTGGCATCATATTCCCCACTGTTTTTACATCCTTCTGTATTATATGAATACGCAATGCAGACAAATCTAACGTGATTATTTTTCTGATGAATGATGAAATAAAAATTCCTGACACCTAATTGGTCATAAATGACCACATTCAGTGTTGATCCATACCACTAAGGTCACTGGGCTGGTCCATCAATTGATTTCTTACCATGGTATGTCACACAACAGTTCAGAGAGACTTCCACAAACATTCTGATGTGAAAAATGTTTTCTGAGTGTTTGGAGAATTACCTTGAGGTTTCCTTTGGTGGTGAAAGCGCGACCGCAGATACTGCAGGCAAAGGGTTTCTCTCCAGTGTGGGTTCTCTCATGGATCTGTAGAGCGCTTGAGGAGGAGAAACATTTCCCGCAGGTGTTGCAGAAGTGTTGCTTGGGTGTCCGACGTGGCGGAGCAGAGGAAAGCACAGGGGAGGTGGAGGCAGATGATGTGATTATGCTGGGAGTCAGGTCCTTATTCTCTGGGTGGAGGCTATGAAGGAAGCCATTGACCTCAGGTTTGTTCAGAGAACCTACAGAGATGAGGGAAGGGGTTGGGCTCGAGGACAGGCTAGTGTTTGACGGCTCAAAGAGCTGTGAGGGCAGGTCTCTCATTTGATGGGTTAGCATGTGCTGCTTGAGGTTGCCCTTGGTGGAGAAACCCCTGTTACATGCTGTGCAAATAAATGGTCGTTCTTTGGTATGGCTTCGATAGTGAATGTCCAAGGCACTCTGACATGCAAAGGTCTTCCCACATATGTCACAGGATGTGTTCTTAATGGTGTTGCGCTCACGGAATGGAAATATCATGCCCAGAGGGTCTTTTGAGGGATTGACAGCTGTCAGGTCTAGCGCTCCAATGTTGGAGGGGTGCGAGTGCAAAAGGTTTGCACTGGTGTGCTCGAAAGATAAGGCCCTCTGATGCCTTTCTTCTAGGCTAGGGGATTTGCGTAGGTGTGGCTGCATGCTCGTAGGGGATGGTGCCTGCATGGAAGAGGTAGATTCTGACACAGCTGGACTCCCAGCGCTTTGGCTTTCAACATCCCCTCCCAGAGATGAGGAGTCATTGGTGAGGCAATCTCCCTCTGTGAAGCCATTTGCCATTGCCTTCATTTGGCTCTCTTGTAGCTCGTCTGTGTCAGTAATTCGGGCATTCTCCTGGCCATTTCTGTCGTGCCCTTCCAGGGTAGCCATGTCAAGGGGAGCTGGCGAGTTACAGAGGCTGTCATGGGATGCATCAGCAGACCTGGGTGTGTCTGGTACACTGCTATCTGGGCCATCCTCCATCCCTTCAATGTTGTCATCAGAAAGGTTGTCAAGGTCATCCATGTTTCTGTCCTCAAATGATCCGGTGTCGGAGGCCATGGACTCTGGGTAATTGTCTGGCAGTGGGGTGTTAGGAATCTGTCCACCCATGTGCATGCGTATATGTTGTTGTAGAACCACAGCATTCGTAAATTTCTTCTGACAGATCGGGCAGGAGTGTTGGACTCGAAGAGGAGGCATAGCTCTGTGGACGCTATAGTGGGTCTTTAGATTTCCCTTGGTTGTAAACGCCCTGCCACAAATTTTACACTTAAAGGGTCTTTCCCCTGTGTGAGTGCGATAGTGCATTTTCAGAGCACTCTGACAGCTCAGCACCCGATGGCAGATGACACATTCATTTGGGTCTGTCACCTTCCTGTCAATGTTCTCTACAAGTTGCTGTAGCTTGGAGGTCTCTGACCCCTGGAGGGGATCCAGTATACCACCAAAGGGGAATTTAGCCTTGAACTGATCAGACATTAGAGGCATGAGAGGATTGGTCATCATGGGTGGGCTGTTCGATGTTGTGTACTCTGCAGTGTTCTCTGAGGCAGAGCTCACATTGGTCATAAAGCCTGAGGAATGGCTGCCGTCTTCAGTTTTCCCATTTGAGGTAGGAAGAGTTGCACCCTCACCCTCTTCAGACACTCCATCATTATTTTTAGCTGAGAGCTCAGTACGACCCGAGTCATTTTTTACAGTAACAGAGGGGCTCGTTATGGCTATTGAATGATCTTCCTTTTTGATGAAATGTGGCAGGCTTGGCATGGTTGGTGGCAGCAACATGCCAACAGAGGAGGTCAGAGTGGGCAAAACTGGTTTGCTATCCAGCCAGCTGGTGACAGGCTTCTCTGGGGGCATAGACATGCCATATGGAATGCCGGTGCTTGTTGGTATGTTGTCTAAATGCTCAGGAACAGGGTACGGATTCATCTGGATGTGAGGATATTTTTCTTTATGGCGCTGGAAATGTACCTTCAGGTTTCCACGTGTGGAGAAGCGGTTGCCACATATATTACACTTATATGGCCTCTCGCCAGTGTGAGAGCGCAGGTGGATTTGCAAGGCACTGTCACTCCCAAATACCTTGCCACAAAATCTGCACTTATGCTTAAAGAAAGCATCGTCGGAGCTGCTCTTGTGTTCAAATGATGTGACATTTGGAGGCTTGCCTTTCCTTTGCTGAGCCAAAGCTGCTAAAGAATTGAGGTCCTCTACAGTGGTGCCAACACTGGGCAGAGAGCTGGAGAACAGCGAGTTTCCGGGTGGGGGCTGAGGTAGAAGGGGATTCACCGCAGAGCTTAACAAGCTACCTATCCCAAATGATGGCGCGGATGACTTAGCGAGTGAGGAATTGCTGAGCTGAGAGTGGAGGCTACTCATTTGATTTGTCCTCTTATCAGAGGACTGGGCCTTGACCGTCGAGGGCCCCAGTGTGCTAATGCTCTGAGATGTCTCACTGCTGCTCGGGTTGGATTGAGGTAGCTGTGCTGCTGCAGCAAGCTGCTTTAGGCTGCTAATACTGGCCGACTGACTCGCCAGGTTCTGTGCTAGGCCTGCGGCTGCAGCCAGCTGTTGGGAGAGATGGGAGCTGAGTGTGGTCAGTGGGCTGGCAGCTGGCCCCATTGTGCCTGGAGCAGAGGTTGGGGGAACTTGCATTTCTGGGGACTGGGAGGCCAGACGCAATATCTGATGACGAATCTGCTCTATAAGCTGCAGCTGGTGGATCTGTTGCTGTTGGAGGGCGAGGAGCTGCTCCATGAGGGCTGGCACTGCCACTCGGGGGCCCCCAGTGGAACGGGCCTCTTGGGAAAACTGGGCTACAGCCACTTTGGTGCTCTGCAAATTTTCAATTATCACATTGCTGTTGATCATGGAGAAGTTCCCCAGCTCAGTCAGGTTACTGAGCTGAGGGAGCGGAGCAGAGATGGCTGAAGTACCAACTGCAGGGCCAGAGGTGCATCTGCCACCGTGGCTGCTAACTGGGTTGATGGGGCTCCCACTCTCTGTTGGATTGCCTTCCTCCTCGTGCCCACTGCTCATTCCGGAAACATCCACTTCCATGGATTCATCTTTTTCAAAAGTGTTAGGCTCCAAAAGATCACTGCACTCTGTTTGATCAGTGTTATTAGCTGTATCATTCATCTGGTCATCGGGATTGTGGGGAGGAGACCCAGGTGAGAAACTTCCAATAGGGGAGGCAGGATTTTCGTTTACAATCAGAACTAGCTGATTCTTAGTGCAATTCTTCTGATGTTCCTCAAAATCTGAGAGTTCAAAGAACTCTGCACAACATCTGCCACAGACATGGGCATCTGACTCCTTGCATGGGGGGTCCTCTGAGCAAAGTTCTGTGTCCCCTGAAAAAGAGGAAACAGAGGATTAGTGATTAGAAATGTTTCGCAGCTGAAGAAGCAGCTTTATCTTCTGAAATTCCATTGTTGTTAATCTTAAGTTAATCAGTTTTACACTTATCCCCTTGATGTGTTCACAAAAACAACGATCGAAAGGCAACCATAAGCCAACAGGAATGAGAAAGACCCTATTCAGTGCAGAGGCCGGGGGAAACACGATAAGAGGGGATATAAAATCAATGAGAACTACTCAAATATTGCTTAAAAGTGATCTTTGAAGATGTACATCTGGGTTTCATCAGCCAACCAAAGGTAATCATTTTCTCCAGATAATCCATCAAAATATAGCATGGAGTGAAGTGAGGACATTGGGTCTTAATGAAATTTCATAGAGAGGCATTGATTTCCTATATTCCATGCCCTTCAAAGTCTACTTGTCCGCTCGGCGCAAATCAAGCATTTGAAGGACTTATTAGACTTTCAATTTGCTGTCAACTTTGCTCATTTTCAACCAACTATGGGCATCTTGGACAGGTTATCTATGTCACTAAACTAATTTGTATCCACTCAGGCAGCAATCACAGTTAGACATGAACAACAGAGCCTGTGGCATCCCGAGTATTGCGTGATCACACAAACAAGAAAATAAAATGAGCTGAGCATGATAGAGATTGAAATAAAAACTGACTACTGACATTCTTTCTGATTTAATTGTTCATGCCTACGACATGTGTTACTTTCTGAAGAAGTGAGACTTTGATTACATTATTTAATAGTCACAAGAGAATAAAACTTAAGTTTAACAGTGAAACATCAGCGTCACAAACTTGCTCAAACTGAGCAAGTTGAGTCGCCAGGTCACAGAACACAGCAGCTCAAGTTGTGAATGAATTTAAATACTGAAGTACGGACTGGCATTTAAATGTGTAAAAGAAGCATGTTTTTAAATCCTCCATTTTAACAAACAGGACGAGTCAGGGAGGGAAAAAGCAAGTCGACACCCTGCCCCCAGAACCGCTGCTGTGCTCCGACTTTTCTTATTCTCTTTCCTCTTTGTCACACTAAAATCTTGCTGTTTAACATACAAGTTGATTTACAAATTGCATTTTTCTATGAATCCTTTCATTGTCACTCTGGCTTCTCAACACTTTCATCAGGGCCAAGAATTCATTTGCAAATGAAACCCAGAGAAGTGCAGCCCTGCCCCACAGAGAGACAGGATGCCTTCCCATTGTTCGCGCAGCATGGGAGCGGCGGGGATCGTCGGCACAGCCTGGCCCTGCTCATCTCGGTCGACTCAAAGCAGATCCTGTTTAATTCAGGGATTATCTCCCTCAATGTTTCTCTGCTCAGAGACATCAGATAACACAAAGTTGCCATGACAGTAAACCCCGGCCCTCACACCACCAAACCATGCAAACACAGAAGACTCGACTTTAATGATAAGTTTTCATGTCAAATCCCCTCATCCACCCACCCGTGCACCTACACCACGAGCATTAACTTGGAAAAAAATCATAATGTGAGCAATGCGAGGAAAACAGAAACTCTTTTGTCAGGACTGACTCTACACACACTAGTGTGAAGGATCACCTTAACAGTACGTTGAAAATAATAACAGTAAAAAAAGTGTCTAACTTCAAGGAGTCAAATGTATGTTTGGGTGTGAGAAAAACGGAAGACTATGGATTAAGTGAATAGCCGGTGCGCAAAGAAATAATAAAAATAAAAAAATTCATATTCGTACACTTAATCTAATTAATTTTTTCAAAAGATTGATCTAAAAGTAATATTTCATGTGGCGCATAGTCACTAATATTGTGACATGCATTTATCATGATAAGACTCAACTAACCTATTTCAAAGTCTTACAGCGCACAGGCAATATTCAACCTTTCAGGAGATAAAATTAAGTAAAAAAGAAAGAACAAAAAAGGAATAAACCGTTGACAATAATTCCTTAAATCTATTTAGCATCCCATTTAGCAATGATCATGTAACTTCACAAAAGATTTTAATGAAAATCGTCCAATGCAGCAGTCTCCTCTTGAGTCACATCACAGTAAATTTGGAATAAAATAATAATGCAGCAAACAGCATACGGTGTATCTTTAGTGTCTTCCTGTGCTCCACTCTTTTACTTTATGTGAAAACACAATCAATTCCAAACCAAAGCAATGAATGTCTATTAATCCACTGTCCATGCAAGACAAGTACAGCAAATAGCGCAGATGCTAGCATTAGGCTTAATTCCCAAAATAGCAAGGCTTAACTTCGAATTAAAATTACGATTAAGTCAAGCTGGTATGAAGATTGTAAAACTTCCATAGAGTCTCTATCAGAAGCACAACGCGCAAGGCTAAAGGGCAGGACAGACAAAGAGCAGAGGACACAGAGACGGACCAGAGCCTGAATATGAGAGGCAAGAAAGTGAGGATTAGTTGAGAAAAGTTGAAGGAGAGCTTTGAAAGGTCCTACGTTAGTTTTTCGCTGGGGGCCTCTGTGAGCCTCTTGACACTTGTAACTTCAGGAGGGTCTCGGCTCACATCGTCTCCATCCCACTGAACACTAGATGGGGTTCCACTAAAGCTGCCTGTGTCCAGGACAAGACTCACATCACACAAGTTCTGCCCTGGTGACATGCTTAGAGCTTGAGGGGAGGGAAAGAAAAAACAGCAAGTCCTCCAGGCTGCACTCACACCGCACATACACCAACAAAACGACAAACAACTGTTCTCTCTGTTTGCAGGGAACAACAACGCACATGGAGCTGCCCTGCCAATTTCCCCAAGGGGGGGCACTTGAAAAAAGGTGCCACAATATTGATAAGGCCTCACACACACGTTCACACAAAAAACTAAAAAAAACAAAACAGTTGAGGCCTTGCTGGGCTGCCTGCAGCTCCAAACAGCAGGGTCAATGACGAGGTAGAGTGGAACACACTGGGCCCTGAACCCCCGTCACCTCCACACAGAGGGACACTGGCAAAGGTTAAATCAGCTCAACAGCTCACGCTCTGCGGCTCTAGCTCTTGCCTCCCCGCTACACACGGCCCTCAACATCGCTGATACTCGGCTACAAATATCACGACTTTCTGTGTTGGCGTCTGGCAGCTACAATTCTACACAAGCTTAAAAAAAATGTAGTAAATATATAAAATGAAAACAATACACACAATTTAGAATGTATAATTACAATATTTTTAAATGAAGGTGGTGTTGGACTCATGATTCATCCTCAGTCTTCCACAGACAAAAAAAAAAAAAAAAAAATCAGGTTTAGAAGATATAAAGGAAAATACAAATAAAATAAAAAACACTCAGGAATGAGAATGAGGTTTTAGCTTATTAGACAAAATCATGCAATATATTATTTATTACATGACTTTCTTCTGCAAGTCATTTTCTACCAGAACTAAAAAGTATTAATTTATAATGGTTGTCATCCAACAGGTCCAGTCAGCACAAGAATTTATGCCAAATTCTAATTTACATGTTTCATTGCTGAAATATCACATTTGTGTAATAATTCGTTTTTCCTCTGTTTCTGACAAATAAGTAAATTAGAATGTAAATATTTAACATAAAAATACTTGCAAAGCCTGCAGACAATTTAACAGCTTGTAACTGGGAAAAAATAAATGGCCGTTATATTTTTGGACTCCTGCTATAGAACAGTCAGTCAACAAATGGTTCACTGGCCTGTTACGAAAGTCTTTGCTAAAATTTGTTTTGCACTTCTAGATCACCCCCCGAACATGAAAACTGCATTTTACAATTGATTAACTGACATGTGCTGCCATTTAAAAGTCTCTCAGACCTCCTGGGTCTTACACTTTTCAGTGCCACCTGGTTAAAGGGATTGTAATCACGAATTAAATATTTTTCATCAAAGTACAAAACCAGCAGGCCTATTTGGTTGATTTCGTTGAGTCAACTATTTGTTTTTCAGAGTGTGTGTTTGTGTGTGTTTGTGTGTGTGTGTGTGAGAGAGAGAGAGACAGAGAGACAGAGAGACTCGTACAGAGATTCGTACAAAAATATGACCGAGGAGTAAACTGATGAGGGGTATTTTCAGACTTTGATAGATGTGTGTTTGCGCTCTGGAAACTTCGCCCACCTTCCAGCGCACAAACTGACTTTCATAAAAACGAGGAAGAAACGCAACACGACCTCAGATTGGGGAAAAGTTCCGGCCAGGAGAGACACGGTGGTCCATCCCGACAGGGAGGACCCGGTGAGAAAGGGAGGAAACTCCAACTCCAGTGGGTGTTTAAACCTCATTTTAAGTTGGAAAGTTTAACTTTCCAACTTAAAAACTTAAAACTTTTTACGAAAAAATGATAAATACACTTCAGATCCAAAGTGATACTATACGTAAAACGTGTTGAGGAAAAATAGCTGAGGTAAATTCAAGTCTGAAATTAAAAGGAGGGCGATGGTGGAAAGTCAAAACAGCTCAAAAAGTCTTAAAAGTAAAATAAAAGTAGGAAGAGGTGAAGGAGACGGAGAGAGGGAGCAAAATCAGCGGTACTTGGACTCACCATTGTGTCCGGATAAAGGCAGATGAGGGTCGGATTGGAAGTGTTGCGGCTTCGCTTGTTTCCTCCGCGACATGCTGACTGGCACATCAGCAGGCAAAGAATAAAAAAATGACTACAAAACCTGCTCAAAAATTACGTAAATGGAGCCCATCCACCGCGCATGTGCCGCGTTATGATTATCAATAATGCGCTGCGATTAATCATACGGGGGAGGGGGAGGAGGAGGAGGGGGGGCTTCTTTGAAAGGCGATTGGCACCTCGCCAGCCCCCCTCCTATTCAAATGAAGTCTCTTTAATCAATTAGCTCCTGATTTGCTGGGGACTCTTGTCTCTCTCGCTGCTCCCACCCAATGAGTTGATCCGGCTGGGGAGGAAAGGCTGGCTCTTCCAAACTCCCCGTGGATGCAGTTTAACCCTTCTGTCCGCCGTTTATCTCGACTTGTTCACGGGAATGTGTCGAGTCCATGCCTGCCAAAGTGTCTCTCAGTCTCCCGCAGTGACCCGGCAGCGACCACCGGTTCTCCCACTCTATCCGGTAGATGCGGGATAAAACTTTGTTCGCCGGTAATCCGTCCGCTTTCACTGGAATTCACTCGGTGCGGTGCTGTCCGCGGACAGACGCTCTCACTGGAGTTTGGAGAGAAGCTGCCGGTGCGCTGATCGGCATGTTTCCGTGCGTAAATGGCACCGGTGCGCGTCGCCCCCCCTTCGGCGAAAAAGGTCCGCTGAGTGATCCGACGTCCCAGTCAGTTTCATGTGATTGTTTTTAGCAGACAGGGGGTTACATTCTAACACGTTTTCATCACACACTGCATTCCGCGAATAAACAAACTTTGAGGGCCCGTGCAGCACTGGGACAAAAGTGGAGCCCCGCCCACCGACGATCTGATTGGTGGCTGAGCTGCTCAGTCATGCTGCCTTCCACCGTCCTCCCTCCCTCCCCATCTCTCTCTCTTTAGCTCTCATCGCTTTGTGCTCAGCGGAGGTGAAGACAGCGCAGAGAAGTTTCCAGGTCTTCTTTCGATTCGTAGTATCTGTTGAAGTGGGGATTCCTCTGCAGTTCGAACAACAGAATATTAATCAATGAAAAAAATGCAGACACAGTGAAACACAGAGAAAAATAAAAAAAAGGCATATCTTCTCCAACCAGTGTTTTTTTTCCTGCTGGGAAATCTGTTTGAATGTGTCCTGAAAAGTTAGGATTCCATTTAACCCTAATGAAATCTGCACAGTATAAATATGAATATACATCGACCAAATAGGGGATTTCAAAACAAGAAATGGACATAAATATGATTATAAATATTCTTCACACTGTTATGATTATCATTGTAGTGAGGATGTTGTAAGACGTCCCGCAGGAGCGTGATGTGAGCGTACAGCCCAGTAGATCTATTAGGTGAAAAAGATAAACGAAGCTCTCACTCGGGCTGATTTTGAGAAATGAAGATAATAACGTTACTATAGGTGATGCCTGGGATGCCATTATTTTTCACTGAATATTTAAAGAGCAGCTGCAGGCGAGATGGATCTGGTCCTCTCTTGTGTCAGCTATCTTTTAGTTTCGACTTCTTGCTATTTACTTATTCATGAAAAAAGGAAAAGGGTGTGTGTGTGTGTGTGTGTGTGTGTGTGTGGCAGGGGGTCCTGCTTTTATCCGCGCAAAATAATTAAACATATTTCAATGTTGCACCCATTGTTCTACTGATTGGCTTGAAAATGCGATCAAACAATACATGAAATTTAACATCAATTCGTGTGTGTGTGTGTGTGTGTGTAATGCGAGTGCGGATACAAAACCAGCGCAATTTTTGCAGCAAAGTTAAAAATTGCTGCAGAACGATGAGGATGAGAATGGGGAGGGGGGCAAACGAGGATCTGCAATATTGTAATGTCCCGGGCGGGAAAATCAATGTCCAGTTAATTGATGTGAGTGTTGGTGTGAGATTGTAAACAGGGTGATTTGCAGCCCAGCCGAGCGGGAGACACTTTAAATGGGATTCACTCGGGATGTGGAAGATCCAGTGTGAACCACCATCTCACTGACGCAGCACACAGCAACGTTCATTTCCAACATTATTGTCATATCAGTACGGAGTTTAAATCATGATGGTTATTTGTGCATTACTAAATATGAATTTATCAAATGTAAAGGAAAAAAAAACAACAACAAATAAAAAACCGTTATTTCCTTTTCTCATCCAAAGGTGTCTGCGCAAAAACAAGAAAAAAAAGTGTGGAACATCCCAGGGAAATGTCCGGCATGGTGCCATCACTCACTGTTATCTCTGACGTCCCATGATTGATGATAGCGCTCAGAATAATGTGATAGTTAAGCAGGGGAACCCCCCACCCCCCAGCTCTCTAACCAGAGTCGTCAGTGATCCCCATCCGGAGCATTTCTCCCTAGAAAGACCTTTTCTGTGTAACACATTCAACACGTGGTGGGGTTTCTATTCAAGGCCCAGCTCCCTGTTCCACTGGATGCCCAGAGAATTACAACTAGCTGGATCAGGCCTTCATCTAGGTCAGCTGCAAGTGTTTGTGTGTGTGTGTGTGTGTGTGTGTGAGAGAGAGAGAATCAGAGTGAAAACGACTTATATGAGGGATTCTTTCTGACTTCCAAAACAAATGCACACCAGAAACATTGAATTGGTTTGACTTCGACAAGGATCAGAGGATCATATGTTAAAGCTGCCTTTGTCATGCCATTGCTATAATTAAATTACATTTAAACAATAAGTAGTAATATGAAATAATACACAAAGTGACGTGTGTAAAGTCTAGTGTGGAGCTCAGGCGCTGTGTGTATTTTCGTCACTTTACAGCCACTGTAAACAACAAACACCGAAACCTTTGACCTGCATCATTCCCAGCACAAATATCAAGAAAGGCATGGCCTTATTCATAGCATGCTGACGTCTTGCAAAAGGATTAAGAGCTTGATTAAAGGGATTGTTGTAAGCTGGCCTCATGCTCAAAGACATAAAGAAATAGGCCCATGTTTTCCTTGTGGTGTTGTCACTGAGCAACTTTGCTCAGAGTGCAGATAGTAACTCACAGAAAATAGTCCCATTATATTTGAAATGACAGCTTTTAAATAACCATCATTTCCATAATGTAAACACAAGACGTGGCCTCTATTCCTATCTCATTTGAACTGAAATGACTTTGTCTAAAATCAGAAGACGGCTGATTTACCATACAAGAAACCGCTCTGAAAAATTGTCCCCATTAAAATTTAGTACCTGCAGCAGCAAAGAATCGCCACCATTAATTAAGAGATCAAACCCTCCCTATTGTCCTCCGGCAGCCCTGACACCACTTGTCCCACAGCGGTGTCTCCCCCCATTGTGCCCCCTTGACAACTTCCTGCAGCATCGGCCGATATCAATTGGCCGTGTTTGTTTTTACATTATCTCTGCGGCAGATACAGACAGATCTCTCTTTCTCTCTCACACACACTCACGGTCTGTTCGTGTTTGTGAGAAAACAAGCAAACATTCAAGGGTGTCACCGAGGTGCTCCAGGTCACAGGGCTGGCACGTGACAACATGTGCGCACTGTGAGCACGCATGTGTGCGTCGGCGTGTTTGTCACTGCTACAGTTATCCAGGACACACGCAGAATACTCTTCACTGTGTGCAGCTGTGAAGATCAGCAACTAACCGTCTCATCCTCTTACTTACGACTGAGGAAAGGGACACACACACACACACACATACACACACACACACACACAGGTTTTTGTGAAGTAAATACATAAAACAAATGTCTCAAAATACTGATCTATACATGTTTGAAATATATTTACATAAATCTAGATGAAATATGAATTACATAAAATACAGAAATTGTTACTATTGAACCAAATGTAACATGCACATACATGAATAAGTTAACATACTTGACATTTAGAATTTTTCCCAAACGGCTTCTGTTCATGCCTCTGCAGCTGACTCCTAGCTGGAATCATTAATTCCTCTAGTTGTTATGATACAAATTCCCTTGATTGTATCTGATTAAAACATTTGCTCGAGTTGCATTAACAAGGATGAACATCCGTGGTTCTGGATGACCACCAAGGATCCCGGTTTAGCTCCTTCGTATTCCCGAAAAACACAGAAGACATTGACGAATGATATTTGGACGATGCTCGCTTAGATGTTTCACAGAAGGGAGCCGGATTATGCCGACAACAACATCACAGACTGGACTGGAAGACTGGAAGTTTCAGACGAGCCAAACACTCAAGACATCTTGAAGAAATTAAACAACCCCCCCCCACACACACCCTTCCAAAAAACCAAGAAGCTGGAAGCACAAACTAAAAATTGAATCATCCCATGTTACTTCACATGCTTGTAAACTTAAAGAATATACACATGTGACGTCTGTGTGGCAGCCACGAAGGGAAGCACACAACAAAGCGGTGTGCAGGTAACCGCTGAACGCGCAGACACATAAAACACATTCTTACAGTAAATTCACCCACAAAGTTGAAACATATCAAGTGGTTTATTCAACTCTGGGCACATGATGTTCATCAGCTGCCGGCAGACAGCAACGCTGGTTAACTGGGTCTCAGACAGCCTCTTATTGCTATTGATAGTTAGCATCAGTGTCCCGGCTGAGAAATGGAGGTCCTGCGGGCGAAGCGATTGATCTCCACCTTGTCCCTGGCCGGGCTGGAGCAGGAGGAAGGAAGATGGGCGTAAAGCTTGAAGCTCCCACACTCATACCGGGAGCGGCTGCTGGGGCTTTAACTCCATCAATCTGCTTCATTTCTATTTTAGATTACTAATCCACACACGAAGGGATCCTGCTTGGCTCCTGGATGTCCCTAACACTTGTTGCTGCTAGAAACCAAACAATCAATTGTTTTTTTTGTTTTTTTTTACCAACTGTAGACACATTTTTTTTATCCTTCATGGAAGAGTTATTTTCCAGGGTGGACTTCTTATTTGAACCTGAACATCAGTTCTTTGTGTGAGACGGTTTAAAAATCAGCCTTGAGTGGGGAGGAAGAGTGTTGCAGACTCACTGTGAGGTCCTCTCGTGTTCGCATCTTAAGCTCATTGTGACCACACAAGAGGGAGCACAAAGTGTGCGCTTGTGTTAATGTACGTGTGTGAGTGCACGATGTGAACAATAAAAATAATGATAATTGGTGATCCGGGGTGGAAATAAGATGTTATAGATAACACAGGAATTGTTGTACATTATAGTAGATCTTCACTGCAGTGGTGGGAAGGAGAGTTGAGGTGTGCAAGGAGGTGTGTGTGTTTGTGTTTGTGTGTGTGTGTGTGTGTGTGTGTGTGTGTGTGTGCATGTGTCTTGTCATTCTTTATTTACCCCACTTGTAGAAGTCTAGTCAGATAAGGGATGTTGGAGAAGCCAGGTCCCTGATGACTAGCGAAAAGACTACCTCAGGGGGTGAACTCACTCAAGTCACCACCTTCTTTATTTACTCCCTTCGCATTGTGTCTCTCTCCTGTCTCTCCCTAACACACACTTTTGCTCCCATTCACCCAAAACTCAACTTCTTTACAGTCGTGACTAGGGTGCTGCTCAGTGGGGGAGGGGGCGACAGTGAGCCCATAACTGACGTAAGGACAAATGGGATCCAACATACTGTGTTTTCAGTGCTCCACTGATCATCACTTGTCTCTCATTATTATTCAACTCCGAGTAGTATTGCACTGTAATTTGTACTTCCCACGTAATCCTGATTCCGCACATGAGTGAGTTGCAACAAGCTGTCCACAGACCTTAAAGTAAAAAAATCTAATAAAATTGGTGACATGACAAAAAATCGCATTTAGAAATTACAGTTTCAGTATATAATATAATATAGTATAATATAATATAATATAATATAATATAATATCTTAATTTAGCAGGACCAGGGAAAATGCATCATGCAAAACACTTGTTTGTGTGCTTGTTTGTCTAACCAAATCTCTCTCTCTCTCCTCATTTCAGGACAGAAAGACATCAAACCCTCAAACCCTCTTTACTTTGCCTCCCACCTCTTGGCTTTTTGTCTGTTGCATTTTAAACCATCAGAATGTCTGGCCAGGGGGAAATGGGCACAGAGCTCCTTCTCCTTTACTCAAGGCCACAACGTCCTGCCCCAACGCTCCTGATGATGGTTCAGTGTTTTCATATTTAAACCGTCGGACGGCCAGAAGAGGTTTGTTGTGTGTGGTGAAAATGTGTGCTACAGGTAGGTTGAATGCGCTCATCATTGCAGCAGACAGCTGCACACACACACACGACTGTACACACACACACACACACACACACACACACACACACACACACACACAGGAGACTCTTTTCAAAGAAGTTTGCTTTTTTTATTACTTCCTTTCCCATTCAGCGGCCTCCCCACTTTTCCAGAGTGCCCTGGGTGTGCAGTGAAAGAGCTGTGCTTATTATATGCTTCGGGCTCTTTTGTCCAGATCGCTGGTTTTCTCTCTCTCTTTCCCCTCTCTCCCCTTCTGTGACTCTCTTTAATATTCACAGTAAGAGTCTTGGCTCTCACAAGACGGCTGTTTTCCCAGTTTTCTACCCCCGATAACAGCCAAGTGTGGCCCCTGTGAGTGTAAACACACAGGAGGGAGGGACATCTCCTGACAAACATCTCCAAGGATGTGCCACCCTGCCCCATGTCATTCATTCCCTACCTGGCACTGAAGCTAAACTGTTAACACCAGTGTGTGAGTGCTCAATCCCCCGCAGCGGCTGCCAGCGGCAGCTCATGCCTGGTCTTGCTATGTACACGCCGCGCTAACATCTGCTCCCACGCAAGCAGGGACATCCCTGAATGTTGCAACAAAGACTTGATAGCTCATGGTAATTGTAAGATGTGAAAAAAAAACACAAATCAAGGTCTGATCGGGTTGAATATGTATTCTTTATCTAAACGGGTCCTTCTACAGCATCCTGTGGCCTCGTGTTTGAAGAGCTCTGCTTTCATTGCATTTGGCAGGTCATTCTCTCACTTGGAGTGTGACGTCTTCCAGTGTCTCTTTGTTTGACCAGGTGGCCAAGGTACAAGCTACTTCTTAATTATTATGCACCCACTGGAGAAAAAGCACCAGCAAACAACAGCAAACAACACATAAGCAGCGGAGAGGGGGATCAGTCTAAACATTGATAAGGTGGCGCACCGCATAACAGTCAGACCCCTGGTGATGTTAACTGCACTCTGGTATTATCGCAGGTGTGATCACTCACCAGCCCACCAGCACATTTACATCTTAATTACTGGCCTAATCGATGGGGCTGCACTTTAGGGCATTTATGACATTCATGAAGCCAGGCGTAAGTTGTCAGAATAGGTCGTCGGAAGTATTGGTGAAGAGGGACCTCTTTTCACCACAGGATAAAAGGTAACAAGAAGAGAGGACTGCAGGCGGGATCCTGCTGCACTGCAGGCTTGACAGAGGGAACACTGGGAGATATTTGCGATAACTGCACACTCCTTCCAAAATGACAAAGCAAATTGAGAGACAGACAGCGAATGACTGAAAATTGATGGTTTACAGGACTCACATCGGGTGATATAAATGGCAAGTGATTGTACAACAAACTCGCATTAAGACCATATTGATGAGTTCAGTGTTTCATTCAGGATCAATATGGGGATTGGTAGAATAGGGAGAGGCTCGGGTGAAATGCAGAGAAGAGAGTATTGAGCTGCTCCATGGAGGAGAGAAGATGCTAGGGCTTGTTTGTCTAGCGTGTGAGGTTTTGGAGAAAATTTCTCAATCTCCGGCTGCTGGTTCTCATCCAGCGGGATGGTCTCACAGCATGTGGTCTAACAACGAACATCCAGCGTGTATCCAAACCCAGTTTAGCTGCAGGGTTGAGAAGTTCGGTACCGCTAAGCTCGAGTAGATCACATCTGTGACATCGCTCTCCTCCCACGGTGTGACAGATGATGCTAACAACGAACATTTCATCTTCACACCGCACCGTAAGCTTCTGAACGACAGAGATGAATTACATCGAGGGAGATGAATCACTGCGCAGTGATTCATTACGACAGGCCAAAGAGAAAAATACAAATGAACAATTAGCAAATTTAGCCTTAATTAACTGCTCAGACACAATAGATGAGCTTGTAAAGTGTAAGTGCACAAGCTTCAAAACAATCAGGGCTAATTTTCATGCAGGTTGTAGAATATTAGAGTGTTAATTAGGGTTAATTGAATCATTTTCCTCCCCACACACTGATTATGGATGTCAAACAAAGATGGGTTGGTGTGATTATACAGAATGATGTGACTACAGAATGCATAACTAATGAATGAAGGAGAAGGCCGGGAGACATTCCTTTGCAGATCAGAATTAAATCCTTTTAAAAAAAAGGTCAAAACTATTTTAGTTGACAGTCATGTACATTTAGATGATGATCTTAAATTACTATGGTTATTTTGCTTAATGGCCATCACGTGTTCTTCCTGCATCACCCGACTTGGGAACACTTTGTTTCCCACACCATCTCCACATGAGTGATAATGTAATTTAGCGGGCAACACAATAACCTGGGACGACATGCATCCCTCGTCTCAACACTGCGGCTCAAAGAATTGAAACCCACAAGATCTTCATTGCCTCTCTCTCTCTCACACACACACACACACACACACACACACACGCCTACAACGGTAACAAATTAGGACATATCTCATAATTCAATGCTGCGAAATCCAATTGCAGTCAGTGAAATCCAATTTGTCCTGAGCACTTTCATATAATGACATGATTTGAGTAGAAGTTCTAAAAATGTTTGTTTTCACATTCATCTACACCAACGTGTGTCTGTAATGGTGGAGAGATCTAATAGGTTTTAACATCATACTGGGGGAAAGTTCAGAGGTTTCCTTTTATTTATATTGGTATTTGTCTGTTTTACATTTCACATATGTGCATGCCTACACCGTCATATCTGGCTAACCACTAACGATATGAAGAAATGGCCACATAAGCCTTTAAAGCTGACAGCCCCCGATAAATGAATGGGGTTCACAGGTGGATGCCGGAGGAGTAAATTCAGAACTTACAGGTGGCATGTGAAAAACATGATTTTTTGACATTTGACATGACATTTCCTTCTCCAAAAATTCAATTAATGAAAAAAGCTCTTATTATATCATCATATTTTGGAAATGTAATGTCATATGTATTATCACATTTGGGGATGCCAATGACAAATGACAAAACAGCATGAGGATGACAGCAAAGATGAAGAGGAAAAGGTGGGTAAAAAGAGGGAAAGAATAAAAAGAAACACAAGAGAGACAAACAGGAGGGCGGGAGGAGGACTAAGTACCAAGGAACATGTCAATGTGGGGGGCTAATGGTGGTGGAACCAAGGTTGCAAGCAATTTCTCTTTGTATTCAAGTGAAATGACTCTGCAAATATGACAATAAATCACAGCGGAAATCAATCTGAGAGGAGGCGACTGTGAGCCACTGATAATGCATCAATCAATATTTAATGTTTAGACTTTAATTAATCCACAGGCGCCAAGCATTCTTTAAGTGACACGGGGGGAGGAGAGGGGAAAAACGAGCAGGGAGTGATTTTGCATAGAATAGCTCTTATATCAAACAGAGACACCAAGCTGAGGAGCCCCATCCGTCCATCTCCCACAGTTTCCCTCTGCTGCTTTAATACGCGTTCTCTTATTTACGGCGGATTAGAACACAGGACAATGAAACCAAACCTAAATTTGGTCAGAATGTACAGATGCATACTGTACTTGTCTTGAATGTTTGTATATATTTCATCCTATGAGACCGATCTATGACAATAACTAACTTCATCCTCATGTGCATATCAAAGCAGATGCTACCAAATGTTTTTATTTATATGCAATAACTGTGGAGTGTATTTCGGGGTATTTCACTTTTAAGATCTCTTTAGGTCAGAAGGGATCCTTGAAAATTTACATTCAGTGAATTAAAAAAGCTTAAATACACAATAAACAATATAATAAAAATATAAGTTGTTTTAGAGCATTTGTTTAAAGACAATGTAACATAATATGTGGTTGTAGGCTGCATAGCCTTATATAATATGTCCATTGATAAAACCTTATCTCATTGTGTTCATTTAGACATAATATCTAAACCGAAGTTGAGCCCTGAATAATTACAGCTGTATGAGAGGATCGTTACAGAAACCACACTGGTGCAATAGCTGATACCTGTTGCACCAGCATGAGCAGTGGGAATGAACGGGTTGAAAAGTCCTGCTTGTGAAACAAACTGCAGAATTATTTACACATGATTTCACACTGTATTTTTTATATATATACATAATTATTATTGTGTAATGTGCATTATGTATGAAGTGTCAGTCGGTCCTGTTTGCTGTGTGTATATAATTCAAAAAGTGGAAACAAGATGTGCATGTAATGTCTCTGAATGTATTCTCATACACGACATATGACATCATACGCAGAGTTAAAAATCTGCAGTGTTAAAAAACAACAACTCTTGAGCAGTTGTGGGAATGCAGCCAGAGGCTGTGAGAACACTAAGACCCACCTTTGGTTCACCGGCCCGGGTACCTGCACGCTGCTGACACTGCTATAACGTCGGATTCCGGCATGCTATTGAACAAAAATCCCTGTCTGAGCAACTCAGCCACAAAGCTGTTATGAAGGACCGCTTGAGCAAGGAGCTGTGCTTATCCCTTCCCCTCTGATCACATATCCCACAGGTACTAATTACAAAAATTTACTCCATAAAGGAGAAGTGGGAGAGAAGATGTGGAAGACTTTTGACATTTGGATGTACCTGCTGTAAGACTCACCAGGATAATTAGGACAAAACTGAGCAGGAGGTCCACAGTGTCTGTTTTAGATGATAAAGTGGCTTTAGGTAAGTCTCCAAATAAGGCACATCACCGGAACCACGACCTCAGGAGAGCAGCGAGTAGTCAGCGCAGGGGGAACTAGAACATAGGTACATTTGAAAGCATGTTGTCTCTGGACAATTATTTGAGGGGCTGTGGATAAAAGGCTTTAGCCGGAATAATTCCTGGTACTCTCCACCACTTGTATTCTGTTTGATGTGTTGGAGCGATGTCCGCAGGTACTTTATCTACAAAAGTGGACCCATATGGAGCCGGGTGGAACATGCTCGCTACCAAATGCCATTTGAGAAAATCTTCTATTTATTCATTTAATGATGGGCAGCGGATGTTTTACACTGCCGTTAAAAATAACTGCAGTCATTTGCTGATATCAAACTGTAAATCAAACTATACAACCAACGCTTCAATCTACTCATCCTTTCTCAACAAAACGACAGGCTGGGGGTGGAATAGTATTTAACTGACTTTTATGGCAGTTGTTAAGTCATTTCCTGCAGCAGTGGTTCATGCCTTTGCAATAACCTCCATGAATGAAGTAATGATAGATTATGATATTTCCTCCTTCATTTATGATCTCTACGTCTTGCATCATGTCAACATGTGCTCACATATCGGGTTACACCATTATCAGACCAGCACAATATAAATCTGCTTCCTGGATGCCGCCTGGAGACATGAACTAAATATACAATTCAGTTAACAAATTGTATTTATGTCTGTGTAAACATTTTAGTAAAATATTGAAACATTTTCAACAATCTTCTCTAATTGAACCCGCATTTTATCCTGCTAAACATGTATTGCAATTTTATCATTATCCTTGCACTATCCTGGTTCATATATGCTTGAAAACAACATTTAATTCTACTTCATATGTTCTGATTTTAGCGATGAGTTTGTTTTCACTCTTTGTTTTATTTCTCAGTATGACTGTGCTTCTGAGTATCTGATGGGAAAGCACAGTTCACAGTCCTGCACTAAATGTGCCCACATTTTTCATAATCTGCTGCCTTTCTGCACTAAGCCCACTTCTTGCCTAGAAGGATGTGGTACACAAGTAAGTGGATTCACATTACGGACTGTGGGACAGGCACATTAACAATCCAGAAGTTTAAGTTTTTTTTGTGTGTCTCCTACTCACAATAGCACAGTGTACATGTGGAGACACAGTTGCCAACACAATATATCCTATTGGTCACGGTCATTAAAAGTGGACTCAAACAAGCTACACTGAAACTCTGTTATTAAAAGAAAGGAGGGGGGGGCAGTGTGGGATGCAACAGTGTGAATCGCAAAAGTGAGTAGGAAAACGATCCGAAGTATGACATGCAGTAAGCTGTGGACAGACAGGGCCGTAATTTCTAGGAGCCAGAGTGCAACAGCAGGGTTGGTGATATCTTCATTTTCACTCAGACATATGTGAACATGTGTAACTGTGCCGTCAAATCCCCAAAATGCCACAGGCTGTCATGTCTGCAGCCAAGACCTCGACCGAGAGCGGGAGGTAATTGTAGCCTACTGTCATATCCTGTCATCTTTGGCAGACCAGATGCAGAGAGGACACAGAGTCTATATTTGGCTAAAAACACTATGAAAGACTCATATTCACATTAGTGTGACATAAACACTGACAAGGGATGGCATACCTCTGAAATAACCCAAATTAAATTTAAGTTTATCGTTTTATTCTTCATTTCTGTTGTTCTACAGCACAAAGGCTGTTGGGTTGTTTGAAAGATTGTCAGATCTTTATGGGATCTTTAGCTGCTCATGGCCATGACTCAGTGTGAATCAGTGTGTTACCTGTGCCACAGGGTTTGTGGACACCCTGAATTACTGCTTCATGCTTTGAAGGGCTGATATGAGCTGCTCCAACACCTGTTTAATACTGACTCCACAAAGAACTGTGTGGGGTTTTATGTACAGTGCCTCCCTTGCCTCCATTCTGAACATAATGTTCCCTCAAAGGTCACAACTGTCAAACACCCAGCTGCTGGTCTGTCAAAGATCTCTAGAGTGGAATTTAACAACTGGCACAAACGTACAACCCTTCACACAGCAAATACCGGAAATTACATTCAAACTATGCCACGGAAAACTATAGCATTTGAATGTATTTTACTGATTTACACTCCCAAAAGTATGCCATAGGTTGATTAGTTATTTTAAATGGCACATAGGTGTGAATGTGAGTGTGAATGGTTGTCTGTCTCCAACATCTAACATCTTAAAAATGACAGCTGACAACAATAGCAGCAGAAAAGAGGAAACAATAATAGCAACATTAACAAATTCAGCCAAATATTACTGCATATGTCCTGTTTAACTTTACTACCCTCTGTCAATCTCAATCATGCATCTATTGCTGCTGATTTAACAATGCAGCTGAGCAATATACAAGCTGATTGAACATAAAGTAATTCCTAATGCTGGGACATGTGCATGTGTAGAACACTGGGTCAAAGAACTTTAGGAATATGCTGCTCTGTCCTTGCTCCTGTGCCAGGCCAAGGCCCTTCTCTTTAATCCAGACTGATTTGGTGAACACTGACGTAAAGAGCGCTACGGACCCGCGTCTAATTCCGTTGTTTTCTCCCGCAGAAAAAATGTGTATTTCTTTGGAGATGTCTTGAAGCAGATGGAAATGTGGGGGGATATATTTAATCTGTCTAAGGCTCATGCTTTGATTGGACCCCAGATTAGGATTGCAGCCTAGCATTTTCAATAATTATTCTCTACTTGAATTAAAGATATCCTCTTAACACGGAAAACATACGTTTGCCGTGCATGTCTGCCCAAACATCTGTAGCGTCGTTGCTTTTAATCTCAAAATATTTATTAAGCGAGGGAAGAGCTCATGCACAGAAAGAATAATCTGTTTACATCATCTGCAGATAACCAGTGTTGTAAATACATTTTACATTTCTACAAGCAGTTTGCACGTCACAAGTCACAAGAAATGGGGTGATAATGTTAAAGCATCGTTTGGAACATTTATTTGATTAAATTCATCCAAAAGAAAGCCACCTTTCCCCGCCCTGCTGCCACATGGACAATAGACGGGAAACTTATCTCTTAGCTTGCCTGCTCCTGACTTTCCCACATCAAACGTGTATTGTTTTTTCTTCTTTTTTGTCTCAGAGACAATTCACAGACTTGGCTTGTTTGCTAATTGATGGCAAAGTGGTTGGGGCATTCATCCTCAGAGCCCTGTGTGTGGAGGTGTGGAGCTGTGTAGCCCCTCTTCCTGTCGTGAATTAGGCCCACTTACCCAGCCCGCTTAAGACCCATTGTTCTTTTTATCACTGACCATTTTAATAAATCTCAGGTGGTAATCTCCCAGTGCCACCCACCAGACACTCTTTAAGCTGCATGTAAAACCAGTTACCTGACACAACAATGGCCTCTTTAGCTCACTTTATCTAACAAGTGACAAAGAAAACAGCTGCCCTGCTGGACACGAGGTCACGCTTAATACCACCCCCCCCATACACACACACACAAATACTGCACCTTCAAGGAGGAGGTAAAATAAGATGGAGGGTGGGATCTGTTGGGATGCAGCTCCTCTCTTTCCTCTCTTGTCACAGTGGAATGACACTGTAATTCACTGTTATGTGTGCGTGAGTGTGTGCATCGTTTAATAAAGGGCAAAAAGAGCCCAGAGCAGCAAGGAGGCAATGAAAAAAAGGAGCGAAAGATTAAAAAAGCATATGTTTTAGAAGTCATTAAGAGGAACTCAGTAGAGCCTGCTGTGGACTTGATTTACATTGGCCGGTAAGCCGATGGTGAGTGTAAATAATGTATTAATTTTTAAAGAGATTTTTTTCCTCACTCTTCTTTCAGTGAAAAAAAAACACATCTCCATCTGGTCAAGTGTGAAGTAGGACAGAGCTAGATTAGAGAATGTTCTGTGTTATCTTATCTGAGCATGGGCTTAATGTCTGCACAATCAATGCTCCCCCAACAAGTGGTTCA
The DNA here is from genome assembly GCA_901007665.1 of Aeoliscus strigatus. NCBI lineage: Eukaryota > Metazoa > Chordata > Actinopteri > Syngnathiformes > Centriscidae > Aeoliscus > Aeoliscus strigatus. The sequence goes on along the minus strand of CAAKHB010000052.1, from coordinate 32,679 downwards.
TTTAAACAGAATGTTTAATGTTTAATTCCACGTATTACAGATGTGCACTGCCACAAAAACTGACAAGTCAAAGCGTGTGGATTCACACTACTGTCATGACCCAAGAATGACTATGCTCGTCAAATCTTAAACTGATTCATAAACTGATGAATGGCTGAAATATGTCTCCTCTGGTGAGACGTAAGGTTAAGATAAGTTAAGATAAGGTACACATTCCACCACTGGAAAGTCACATTGCTGATTTTGTCAGGATAAAAGATGACAAGACCATTGTACACAAATGTAACTTAGTAACAGGGCTATTTGCACTGTGGCATTATACATGTTAGACCTCCTGCAACATCAGGAACATGATTACAACAATACGAGCCCTCTGCAGCGGTGGGGGGTGGCTGAGGATTTATTATGTGCTTTTAAGTATTTCAACTTGCTAAATGCCTTTTTTCAAGCATCAGCCGCACTGCTCACTGATATTCATACACATGCACATGTGAGGTCTGAATTTTGAGGAGAGGCAATTACAAATTCTGTGGGGTGAACCAGAAAAGTAGCACAATGGTGTGTGTCTGGTGTGTCAATGTCTGACTGTTATTGGGGAGCCGGGGGCCGGAGCACAGGGGGCTGTAGTACTGTGCAGACTGTAAAGCCCAATCCCAGCACTGCATTTCGTAATGTTGGGCAGAACAAATTAAAACTGGTATGAATAATATTCTGAGAAAAGAGGTTAGTCTAATAATACCTTTAATAACCTTGAGCTGCTAGTATGCAACCTTAATTCGGACTTTTGAAATAAAGAATGTTGTTTTTTCTTCTGATGTTCAAATGTGATTAAAGGTCTCAGTAATGAATGTGTTTGAATTGCCATTAGCTTCCATTTGTAGCTGACAGCGTCTCATGACAGCCTCGCGCTTTCCTGACAATGAACCGCTCTTATGCAGGACCTGCTTTATTCAACATCGTACCATTTATCTATGTGGGCATCAGCATCCAGCAGGGCAACAGGGACGGCAACAAATCCGCTGGCCACATCCTGTCCCGTTTGTCCATCGCTCAAATGGCCACTGCCCAAATCATTCAGCCTCATATCTATAATTCATGAAGGTCCTCTGGCTCTGCTCTCACACCACTGCCAGCCCCTAAAAAGAGCAGAGAGGTATAAAGCTGTTTTGTGCCAATACACTGTCATGCTCAGAATTGCAATGGCTTGGTCCGCTGGTAATCCATCACATGGGCGAGGCGAGGCCTGCCTTGATATTACTCAAATATTATTGAAACTTTCAACCTCTTGCACCCATAAATTAGGAGGAAATGGCCAGCGATGCCACAGCGTGGGGGGAATGTATGGGCTGCTGTGGTCGCAGAGTAATTACACACTTGAACAGGAAGCGTGGCCGAGCATTCTGCTATGAAGAGAATAGAAAGAGTGTATGGAGAGAAGATTTGTAGTCGTAGTTTATTACAGCTCTGGTTGTTTGTGTGAGGAAGAAGGGGTTAATGGTGAACATTGCCACTCTGAGTTCGTCGCTTGTCTCTTAAAAAGAAAAAAAGAAATTTCTCTGGCCTCCAGCAACAAGTACATGGACCAGGACTTGGCGATCATGAAGGTTTTGAAGAAAATAAGAATGAATCTGTCTCTACTCATTAGTAAATGTTCAAAAGGAAAAAAAAGATGTATATATTATTAATTTACTGGGTCAGACCAACCTGGATAGGGAACCTTTACAGGAGATTAAGAGACCGAACATCTGTTGTTAAATGCAAGCAGGCTGCGGTGTGACATGTTTGCAGTCTTGTCCTCTTTAGATGTCTGGCCTACAGTGATCCACTTCAAACACTTGGCTTGTGCAGGTCTCTCTCTCTCTCTCTCTCTTTTCCTCTCTGGCTCTCGTTTCAGTCCCAGCTGAGCTGAGCGTACTGATACCCTTTTCTCCTTGACTCCTTCATTCCTTTCTAGTTTGTTTAAACTCACTTTATACCACTCATTGCTCATCTGCGGTCTCTTTCGCTCTATTCTTGACCATCCTCTCTCTCTCTTTGCTGTCTCTCTCTGGCACTTGCTGCATGTCCTCCATGCATGAGCATGGTTGTGGTTGCGTGCTTGGTGATGATGAGATCTGATCCCCCATGCTGGATGAGCCTCACCTGATATCCTACGTCAGGCAGATTCTTAAGCAGGTTAACTTCTAAGTCTTAAGAGGAAAGGACACACTGGTTCATTTTCTCCTCTTTGAATGCAGTGTGACACAGGCTAAGCCGGCATTAAAGTTGAGCAATGTGCCCATCAAACTAAGTGCAAAGTGACAGCATGCTAATCTAAAGGGCTCGTGTAATGTTTCCGCACTGAATGTCATTTTAGCAGTGTGACTCGGTGGGACAATGGAGAACTAAAATGATGAAAACTCACAACAACAAAGTGATTTCAGTATTATATCTCTCACACACACACACACAGACACACACACACACACCTCCACCCAGGAAACAGGAGTGGGTGCTGGGTGAGGCTGGCAAAGAGCACGCAGTGATAATTGATGGGACATCTGCTGTACTGCAGGTGTCTATTACTTCATCCCTCTCATGAGACCTAATAGATGACTTCACCAGGTGACACCATGCTTACAGCAACAGTGCAGAGCAGGTATACAAGAATTATATATATAGACCGACAGAGAAAGAGATGGAAGAGAGTGAGAGAGAGAGTATACAGAATATGCTATATGAATAGATAATAGCTACATCCGATAGTTGTATCACAAGAAAATGAGAAAAACAATCAAAAAAGCCCAGCCCTTCTAATACCTTCTAATATTGTTTCAGCATAGGACAGCATAACATAGAGAAAAAATATTATACACTTTGTATTGTGTATACAAACAACCCAATTCATTCCATTTATTTATTTTCAATAAAGACTCTTCATATGGTTGTCAGAAGTAATCATGCCATAAACAATCAAAAACCAAAGTGAATTTGTCTCAAACTTGTGTAACAAGCCGCCATGTTTATATTTGAGAATGATGATGATGATGTGAAAAGGCCAATAAATTATATATGAGTGTTTACTTTCTACATGCTAATCTGTTTTCCTACAATTATCTCATTGGTTAGTCAACTAATAGTTTTGGCTCAACATTCCCTGTCAAATTAGCTGCTGCGGATAAAAGAAACAAACCAATCCGCACCACATCAAATGCTCATTGGTGCGTTATGATGGTTGACAGATTTGACATAACATCATTAGATCTGTTCACATCTCATGCCCAGACAAACAGCTTTAATGCCCTCATCATGACTTCAGAGGAAAGGCATCAGCAATCCTTAACATGAGAGCGGCTCCGAACAACTACATTTGCCCACAGATGAAGAAGAGGACTTATTTTTTTGCAAATACAGCTGGCAGGAAACTTAAAAGAGCCATTAGACTGCTCTTGTAATTGTTGAAAGATAAGAGAACAGAGACGAGGGAAACTGGCAATCAGGACAGAGACAGGCAAGGGAGAGAGACACAGGATGGGGGTTGGGATTGGGTATTCTTCAAAGCAATATCATTTTTCTATTAGCTCGATTTCAGTCGATTTTCCCTCACTCAAACCTTAAAAACAGATGCCAAGATGCCTTTTTAGTTCAGCAACAGGAAAATGCAGAGAGAGAAGAAAAAAAGAGAGACAAAGAAGCAAAGACAGAGAGAAGGAGAGCATGGAGTTCTACATCTCTTTGATTGCTATCTTGGGGCTATACTGGGCAATTACTGGCTGGAACCTTTAAAGAAGCTGATAACAGGCAGACGCAGACTGCAAAGCAGCCAGACAGACCTGGGCTCAGGTACCACTTGGCTCTCCACCGACTGGCTGCCACATTCACGATCACGGGTACCAGCACGGTCACCTTCAGCAAGGCACTCCACCCACTGCAGTGCATCCAAAGATGCGACTTAGGGTGCAGGACCCTCTCAGCCCACCAGGCTACATGCTCCAGACATCTTCCTGCGTCAGTGCCTCCATTAGCTAGAGGTGGCGGACAGTGAGGTGTTGGAGAGACGGATGTTGAAGGAAGGAAAGAGTAGGGGAAGGGGCAGATCATTTGTTTCTAGTTTTCTCACAGCTCCAGGCCTGCTGCTCCTACTTTTGTTGATTTATGGCCATTCTGAACACAACCACATCTGAGAGAGGAATAATTAGAAGGCTCTAAACCTGCACAGTTTAGGGCTGTTGTAATGAAATTTGTTGGCCTGTAGTTGTATTTTTGGGGCGGAGTGAGTGCTGAGAGGAAGGTGTGTGTGTGTGTGTGTGGGTGTGTGTGGGTGTGTGTGTGTGTGGGTGCGTGGAGGAAGCATAGAGGGTAAGTGTCTAAGCGTCCTTGCGAAGGCAAGAGAACAATCGTGCAGAGGTGCATGCTCATATAATATCTGATTTCGACTTACCCAAAACTTTTCTCCAGCTTTTGTAAGATCATTTTATTTCATACTAACTCCTCATTATGGTAATTAAATATATCCCCAGTGCAAAGCATCAATTACTGGGCAGTGGAGCACCACAAAGGGGCCTGGCTGGGAGCTCGGGATGGGGAGAGGGCTTGCTTGGCTGCTGTCCTGGCAGCGATGTACAGCGAAGGAGGAGTTCCAGGCCTCCGCAGTCCCCCTGCCCAGCTCACAGAGAAGCAGGGAAGTGCTCCGGGGCCTGGCTAAGGGGAGCCCTGGCTGGGTGAGTAAGCAGCTGCCTCCCTGGCTCCGAACACACACACCCCAAGCCCTCCTCCTCTGCCCCCCTCTTTATCAGCTCTGAGTTTAGCTGCTCTGATGCAGGTTCTCAAAACAACACTGTCTTCTAATACACAACACTAAATGTGATGGTTACTCTATCAGCTTTCCTTTGCCAAATGACTTAACCTTCATCACAATTGAAATTACTATGTCAGACATCTCCTGGGAGATATGGGAGAAAAGAAACACAACAAAAGAATAACTGCTATTACTGGCATCATCTACAAACAACTATAATCTGGTCTATGCCATCAGCCCCACAGCTATTTCCATTTGTCTCCGGTATTTTTATTTTAGGTGAATGTGACATGGCTCTTGAACGCTACTTCACCAATACACATCAGCAGGGTTTGCAGTCTCTTTGCACTTTACCCCCCATCTTCAACTTCAACTTCAAATAACACACACCTATTGAGACACGGACTGACTGACAGACACACACACACTGCACATTCATCATGGGCCCAGCCAGGTGACCCTGACATCACCACCAGCCCTGCAGGAACGGCAGCTATGCAGTCTGCCCTTCTTTAATGGCACCTTGCCTGTTATTTACCGATCCTGGGGCATGCATCATTTACTCTGAAGCTGGAGGTTTTTGTCCACCTGTCACCTGACCCCTTCTGCCACCGTTAGAGGGGGCATGGGGCTCAGGTGGTGTGAAAGCGGGGACGTGGAGGCCATCACTCACATTCAGTGGTGGTACATCACAGACACCTACACTGCAAAAAATAGCCCTGTATCATGGAATACATATTTGTTGTCAAACGTAAATCCACCCAGTTTGTGAAGTGGTAGGTCTTGAAATTAACCACCCTGATGTATAAAATGTTACAATGACGACCATGTAAAGAAAAGTAAGTCATGTAAGGACAGAGGGCTTACTGGGGGACAGGAAGGGTGGAGTTGGATATTAGAGATTTAGAAAAGATGATGTTTTTACCCCAACAGACAATTCAGGGCATGTCAAGGCACCAAATGAAGCTATAGAGTTTCCTCTGGGTGAGGAACTCCATCTTACCGCAAATGTGATGCTGAATATGTTTTGAATGGTAGAGAAACACTACTGATTTTTTCTCAGGATCATTTTAATCCTCATATGCATTTAAACAAATCAGGAAATACGCAAAAGCATGATTTCTGATGTCTGCAAGACTGACATGAATCTCTGCAAGTCTACTCCACACAACAGTGCAACACTTCATTGGACATGTATGGACCCTTTTTCTATATCCAGCCAGCCTTTCCCTGCTCACTTTCTAATCAGGGAAGGGGAGGGTTAAGGGGCGGCTGGCCAAGAGGACTGAAGAATCTTACTAGGATGTAATCCCGTCCAAGTGGCACTGGCTCTTTCTTCTCCCTTGTTAGGGCTCCTTTGTGAGGCTCCAGAGCTTGGGGCCCGGAAGGGAGAAGAGGATGTGCAGTGGATGTGGCAGTAGGGTGTGGGGAGAGGTGAGGGTGGGGGTCAGTGTAGAATTTGTACAGGAAACAAGGCGTTCATTTCAGCTGGATAGTATTAAAAGGACGGCATCATCTACTGAGGGCTTTAAAAACTTTATTTTCAACGAGAGCATTTTACCTTTTGTCAGACAATAATTACAAAAGTAAAACCTCAAGTACATTTCTAGTTGGGCAGTAGAATATCAAATGTCAAGTCAATTGCCTAAACCTAGCAAATTTAATGCTGATCATAAATGGTGATCATGGAATATAATTGGAATAAGTTGTATTCACCATCAATGCAACAGGTGTCTAAAAGCTACCAGTTTATTTTGTTTAACATCGTATTTTTTTTTTTGTATTATGCTTTTTTTCTTCATCATTATTGTGAACGTACACTTTGACTTAATCACAAAAAAGTAAACTCCAACATTACTGAAAATGAGGACAAAAGCAAGAGGTTGTGGTATAACAACACTCGTTTGTCATCTGGAAATAATTGACAAGTCTGGTGTTCTATGAAAAATGAGTATGTATTCCATTAAAATAAACACATCAGGATCCAAAATCCATGTACACGTATTCCATCCCCCGTGCTTCCTTGCACATCTGTCAATTATGTGGCTCCATATGCACATCTCTGGAAATGAATGACTTATGTATCCATACCAATACATGTGTATATATCTTTTTTTATTGAGGTCTGTTTGTACGACAGCAGCGCCACTGGACCATCTGTGTGCACTCTGCATGAGAGTGCCTGTCTTTTCCGCTCCTCTATGGAGAGGCTGTCTAGTTAGAAAGACAGTAAAGGGGTGGGGACAAGGGGGGCTCAGTAGGAATGCAGCCCTGTGTATTGTTTGTAAAAATAAACCATCTGGACAAAGATATTTGAAGAGAATTTATATTGAACAGCTGCAAAAGCAAGCTTCTGTGTGTAGACTAGTGATGCAACTGGACCACAGTGAAAGTCTGAATCTGATCATGTTCTTAGGCGAGGGAATAAAGAAATGCGTTTTTAGTCAGGCCCACACTGATACCTCAGTTCAAAAGAAGGTCCAGTCATGGACGAAAGAGGGCTACAGCAGACGGGGTTTGCAGAGCGACAAGTGGGGGGCACACAGGATGGCCCTAACAAGTAAAACTGAGACACTCGCCCAGTTCCTGGCACATCATAAGGAGCAGATGTGGAGGGCCAAGAAGCCTGCTGCATGCAAGCGGCCATCTGGCCAAGCTAAATATTGCCTCAGTGCACCCCCATTCTATTTGCCTTTGGCACATTTGTATTGTCCATGGTCACACATAGGTACACTCCAATCACTGTCGACAGGGAGGGGGATTTATGGAGGTGCCATCAGGGTGATTAGTTCCACTGGTAAACAATAGCCTACCCTTGTTGTGTTTGACTCTCAGCGCTCTACAGCAGGCGTGAATGGCACGCAGTGAAACAGCACTCCCGCTACTCAATGGTGTCTGTCTCTTTCTGCTAAAGTAACATCAAACAAACACTGCAAACAAAGAAGGCTACTAAACTCAGAGACAAAAATCAAAGGGTTGATGTCTGCACCGAGCCACTGCAACACTTCACTGGTTCCAAAATGCCTCCTGCCCAGTATGGGTGACATTTCTGGACACAAATAATCAACTAAAGCATAGTTGAAGAGGATGGCCAGCTGTATTGGACAAAAGGAAAATAATTACCACCTGTTGCATGTGCAAGTGTTGCCACACACATCATTTCCTTTACCTGTGTGTGTGTGTGTGTGTGTGTGTGTGTATATTTATGGTATACAGTTATAAATGATTAGCAACATATGTGCATGTGCATTTATACATCAACAGCAATATTCCTTCAGGGATTAATAAAGTATCTATCTATCTATCTGTTATTGTGATTATGTTTTTTATGAAAATGGTGTTGAATGCAGTATATCGTTTTTTTGTCTGTGTAGTATTTATTGGTACAGGGGATGTAAGTACATGTCTTTGACAGCATTCAAACACCATAACTGATTACGACTATCCTCTTAGGAAGTTTGAATTCACTCGTCGTCATGGTGCTGCAGGCTGCCACACTGGGATACACACTTTTCTGAAGGCATAAAAAAATGCATCCGTCATTAGTCTCACCTTGGTCTGCTTGCATCACAGACCAGGCATTCCACGTCCTCCTCTAATCATCCGAGCACCAATATCCTGCAATTAGCTCAGTTTCCACACTGTGCCCTCAGGTCCTGCTTCAGCCTGGGAAATGGGATCCAGTCCCTTCTTAAGCCTCGGCTTTGCTGTGGAGAACGACACACATTCACATCGCAGCCTGCCAGCCATGATGTGGTTGTTATCTTACAGTATGTTTGCATGGGAAACACATGTAGTCTGAACTTTCTTTCATATGTGGTATGTTGCAAACACAGGCTCGTAAGGCGTCTTAAGGATCAGACGCTGGCCCCGTAATGATCAAGTCTAGCTAAATGTAACGTGAAAAGTATTCTTCAGTGGGAAGTATTAAAAAACTGACTCAAAATGACTCAAAAATGAAAAAAGCAGGGTCAGCTGAGTGATAGCCTAGACAGGAACTCTTTTGTCAACACTCAACCTCAGAAACACCGCTGGACAAATGTCAATATGGTACGTGTGCATGTTAATATTAGTGGCCCATGCTTATCCCATCACACAGAGTTAACAGTATACTGGTTGCGAATGTACTTTTAATTGGTTTATAAATTCTACCAATTATACCGTGGAATTCCCCCTCAGGAGTCACCTTCACTAATCTGCTTCAAGCCTAAGTGGAATCAAACAGGCTGGTGTCATGGAGTCAAAGTCTGTCCCGAGAGGACAGTAGGCGTGCGTGTCTGTTTGCCTTCATATATGTCTGAACAGAGGATGGCTGTCCTGGCAGATCATGTGAATACGGCAGGCCAATTGGATTAGCAGATTACCACAAGTTTTGCCCTCTGACCCCTGGAAGGCACCGGGACAGCCATGTATTTGGCCGACGTTGGGTGAGGCTGTATCTCTTCCTCCAACACATATGCACTGCATGCAAACTCAGGCCGTGTAATGGTGTAACCCTGCCCTGCCTGGAAGGGTCAAGACAAGACCATAACTTAATGTTCCTGCAGGAGGATTACAAGTGTGAAGGAGATAAGCCTTTCAACTAAAACAATACACAAGGTTAAGTATGCTCAAGGGCCAAATTATCGCACTTATCTCTGAATATAGATAGATAGATAGATAGATAGATAGATAGGGGTGTTCTGCTAAAATGATTATGTAGCAGAATGAGGCTAGCTTTTAGCATTATCATCGTCTTGTTAAGTCCAAGGTGTTTTTTTGTTTTTGTTAAAGTGAGTAAACATTACTCAACAGTACACAGAAATGCAGTGATCATTTGTTTTATGAAAACAGAACATTTTGGGAGTGGTGGAGATAAAGTTGTCGATTTTTGACTGGTTATGTCTTTTCTTTTGTTTGCTTTGACAGATGTTTGCACATGTGTAGTTAACATTACACCAGTGGACATTTTCTCTCTATATAGTTACTGATATATTTATCTTTTTTTGGGGGAAAAAAAACCCAAAACACACTAGACCCGGTGTGCATAGTCATCGTTGGCTCTGGCAGCTCTAATGAGTGAACAGAGCTGTTGTCCACGCGAGGAATAGGTTTTGCCACTGACCTCTGCTATTGTTGGTGACCCGCGGATCACCTCTGTCACTCAATGATGTATTTCATGTCTTGGCTGACTGACAAATGCAGGTTATTCACACATGTTTCTGTTGTTGTTCATAATCCATTACACAGCTCACATGTCCAGGTTTGCCAGTAGCTGTTCTTTAAACAAGCAGAAGGACATAGCACCACTGTTGCCAAAGCCTTTGAACAAAATGACTTCCTCTCACACACCACGACTTTAATTATGTGTTGGGAACATAAAACAGGTCAGACAATTTGTAGTGGGAAATCATATTTCCATTCATGGCTCAGAGCATAACCAATGATTTATAAGAGGAATGTCAATTATTTTCCTCCTCCAATCCGAGGATCATGTTTCCGTTAATAGGTGTCGTGCTGAAAGCACTAATTAGGTTTTGTAGTCGACTGACACCAGCAAAGAAAGAGAAGGTGCCACAATAAATAAGTTCCCACCATGAAATTCAAAGCCTGTAATTTGAGTCGATGCTCCTGTATAGGGTTGTGGGAATTGAAAACGTCTCAACAAAATGCAGATAAGTAATTGCGAGGTGTCTCACCCATACTTTGGCTGGAGCACTGACAAGTATGATTACTGGAATAAGCCTGTAACAAACCTCACTACAGGTTGATGAATGAACTCAAAAACTACATTTAACCCGCCTCCTACTCACCAGCTACTGTACAACCTCTGCAACACAGAAGAGCTCTGGTCATAAATTGGAAACAAATACACTTGAGGGTGAAAACGTGAGCAGTTATATTAAATTACTACATGCTAAATCAACACATTAAATTTCTGATTTAGGCCCACATTTCTCTCTGAGGACTAATGGTGATATATTTAAGGACATTGAGAGCCTGTTTGAAGATGTATTGTTCATACTTGTCCAAACATGACGTAAATCACTATGTAACATGTAGGCAAATGTTTTCTTCTTCGTGCCTGAAATACAGAGCTATAAAATTACATAAACAGAGACTGTTACCCTTTTCCGTCTCGTATGAGCAAACAGAAATGTCTGATGGCCTAAGTGCATGACCTGCAAGGTCTGGAATTTTCCATCTCTCCTTTTGAAGAGACTTTAACATGACAATAAGAGAGCAGGTCACATGATCCCTTGATTCATGGCTGAGTGAGAGTTGCACATACATTAACATTGGCAAACTATTCTTTTTTTTTTTTGCTTCCTACAGACAGAGGAACCAGCATAGGGAGGGTGGGAGTTGGGGCTGTGTGCAGTGACAGCCAAGTGATCCGAGCAGACTGTCTTGAGAGACAAGCGCAATAGTCATTTGAAGGCCCTATCTCTGCAGCCACACACACAGCCAATGAACAAATCAAGCATTGTAAACAAACAACACACGACAGCGGGACGTGGCAGCGGCTCCTCTATCCCTCCTTTGACACTGATGACTTATGTCTCTCATGCATTAGTACTCTCCTCTGGCTTTGCAGGGAGGACCAGCTGGGCAAGCCAAGACACCTGATGGTTGCCAGGTCTGATGCTGCCAAGACCTGAAGAAGCACCTTTCAATGGCAGAGGAGACAAAAGCTGCTTCAGGCTATGGATGTTGCTTTTAAACAGGAGGTACAGTACGTAGTGACACCAAAACATAACACCACGCTACAATCTATGCTTTGTAAACATGGCATGTCGGAATTGACAATTACGATTTAGATTCATAAATACATAAATACTGGATCCTTCAAGAGCAACAGAGTGATATGAGGACATGACTGGAGAAAAATCTGCTGATAAATCAGCTGTTCATCTGGAAGAGGTTGTCTATAATAGAAAACTTCTGACTGGCTCGTCTCTAAGGCTCAATATGAACCCCCCCATGTTTTATCTGCCTGCATGTTTAACTGACAATATAACTGTCATAGATAATCAAACTGGCTGATTCAGATCTGATGAACGTATTGTTCTTATCAAGTCTTAAAAAGAAAATAAAGTGTGTGAACATACATTAGAAGGTTCAATTATTGTTTATCCTCTCGAGCAAACACAGTGACACAGTGCACAGTGTATTACATGAATACCCTTACCAATTAAATATAATGTTAGTGTAATATAGCCTACTAGCAAAAAGGATTTGGAATATTCAAATGACGCTTCTTTATCACTCTGAATTATTCTAATCTGAACCAGGATACCAAACTTAACTTGATGAGCACATTAAAAATGTGTTTTTGCCAAAACAGCTTATGCAGCAACCGAGTACAAAGTGTAGCCTGACATGCCCTGTGTGACACAGAGAAAAAGGGCGACTGGCTTTACCCCTTACCTGATTGCTCCACATGAAAACATGCTCCCTCCCCAGCAGTTACCCACTCACACAAACCCATCTATATGCACAGAACAAGGTATCAGGATGTTAGAAGAGGAAGAAGTTATATATGTGCAAATTCATAGACACACACTGACTTGGCCCTGTCTCAATGAGGCAGCAGAACTCCCAGCCTGTGTCACTCATTCTTTTGCAAAGAAAAAGCTCTGTGAGGCAGACAGACATGAGGTCACTGTGGTGCTTTGAAGCCTGAAACACACAGACAGTGTGTTACAAGGTAACACTCATCTGACTGGGACCAAGAAAGAATACTTATTAACCTGGTCAATGTGTACCACTGTTGTGGTACACATTTCCTTCCTGACAAGGAGGAGCTGCACTGAACAAGACGTTGAGTGTGCAGAGGGCCAGCCAGGTTAAATCCTCTCCTGAACCCAGCTGAATAATGTCTCTCTGATACTCTGAGAACAAACTGCTCCACTACAGGTTGTGCAAATATGAACGCTGATCTCAAACAACCATGCAAAGTTATTCTTAGAAGGATAGGTCTGTCTGCCAGTGCACAGACACACGTAAGCACACACAAACACACACACACACACACACTTTTGCCATGGTTGGTTGCTGAGTCAGTGTGCGAGGTTGCTGGTGTATGAAATGAGGGGAGTACCTTTCATTTCCTCTCGTTGGTTTTCCTCTACTGCCTGCAGCAGTAAGCATGCCTCCCCCTTAGCAGATCCAGTACGTCACAGTAGTGACACACAGCTACGAGAGCAAACAGGATGGATACACATGTGCATATATACATAAAGAGGGTATGTTAGTGAACCAGTGTATGTCCATTTAACTTAATTTAATGTGTTCTTCAATCTGTAGATACATGCTTGCAGACAAGCAGCACATGCACATTTGCAAAATCAACCCAAACAACAACTAAAAACATTTGCAGTCAACGTCAAGAAGAAAGAGTCAAAGGTGTGGCAGAGTGTGACTGTGGCAGAGTGTGACGATGATGTGAGAGGTGTACGGTTAGAGCTAGGATGACAGTGAGAAGGACAGACAGAGGAGGGAGAGTGCACGATTCGGGTGAGCTGGTCAGAGGCCGTCACTCACCTTCTCCCTCACCTGGTAACTTTTCTGTCACCTAATGCCATCACCTTGTCACCCCCTGTCAGTGCCACCCTGTCACCTATCCCCTTAGCGAAGGAGTCTGTCAGCCCAAAGTCATGTGACCACACTCACCCCTGACCTTTTGTTTCTTTCATACACACTACAGAGAAAAGAGCCAAGGCTCAGGAGGGAGGGCAGTTGTGTCCGGACATGCCTATCACCTTAGATCACAGGCCACCGACAGAAATGCTACAGGGGCCTTAGATTTATGAGGGTGTGTAATATTGTGGTAGTGCACCCCCTTCTCCCTCATACACAAAACACACAGGGGTAGGATGCCTAGTGTGTGTGTGTGTGTGTGTGTGTGTCTGTGTATCATTAAAGCTGAAACAGAGGCGTAATTTTGTGAGGGAAATGAGTATTTGCGTGGGTTTTTATGTTCTTTCACATGTACAGTCAAATGTTAGTGTTCTACAATGGAAGAAATGTATTGAATAAATGAGAAAATGTGACTCACATTCCCATTCGACAAGTGACGGATGAAAATTCGTGCAGTGGTTTCCATTTAACAAATACTTTCAGAATTTCCTGATAAATTTGTCATGATTCCATAATTATATAGAGTTAGTTATTCCCTCCCTAGCCCCAACCCTTCAATAATGTAACTGTAATAAAGCCAACAATCCACTAACATCACAATTCCATTCCATGCTGACGATTAGTTCATGATAAGAAATCAATCATTAGACATGTTTTTCTGAGGGGAATTTGTTGTTTGACACTGTGAAGGAGTAAAAAACATGGATGTAAGGCCATGGTTGACAGCTATGTGAAGTTACAGTATCCATGGTGCATTCTGTTTGGGAACTGTAGGGAACCCTAACCAACCCTAGTTAACACCTGTGTCAGTAAAATATTTTGGCAGACCGTTCGTAAGGTGGGAATATCTATGATGTCCATGACATATAAGGATGATGCTTCCGACGCACATTATGAAGTTCATGTGAATGTGCCCCTGCAAAGATGAACCCATGGGATGAGTAGAGGATTTTATAGATTCATAGGCTGCAGGAAAATCATGACACTGAGCAGCAGCATTCATTCACATTCACAGAGAATTGTATGGGGTGGAACAGTAAAGTTATGTAGAAAATAGTGCAACAAACTCCGGTGTGTAATCTGCAGTTATAATAATCTAGAAAATGAGTTAAGAGAAATAAATGCATTTTCAGGAGCCCAACAATGCTGAAAATACTTGATAGAATGAAGGAGAGAGTTTCTGCAGTTGACTGTCAGTTTTGTGGTGTGTGTGTATGTTTGTATGTATGATAGTTAACCTATGGCGGATCATAAACATAAATAAGTGGCATTATTAAGCAACAATGATTCTTTTTTGGCTGCAAGATAAGGAATGAAGTGCAGCAAGCTATGCGCTCAACCCGACAACACGGAACATTACCCATAATCCTTGAGACAAATACATGCATCTGATACCATAACAACCCTCGACCAACACTTAGGAAGGGAGAGTGTGGGATGCATCCGTAGCAACACACCATAATTACAAAGAGAGCCAGGGCTGACTAAGTTTAGTAGACACACTAAGCACCCCCCCCCACACACACACTTCACATGCTCCCACACTGATATTTAACAAAACATTAATCTTCTTGCCAGTGGCTCCAAAGAATACCGGTGATCTAGCGTCAGCAGAGTGGCTGGGGTAATAGTAATTCCATTGTTCTGCCCTTTTATTTATGCCTTGGCTCTACCAGGCAGATGAGGTAAGTCTCTTTTTTCATGTTATTATTCAGAAGTGGTGATACATAAAGCCAGATTACACAAATGTCTCTCTGTTTCAGCACCGCCACCTCACACCTCCCTCGCCAACACTTAATGTGACCCCCCCCCCCCCCCCCCCCCCCCCCCCCCCCCCCCGCCTTCTACAAC
>CAAKHB010000052.1:0-17409 GCA_901007665.1 Aeoliscus strigatus | reverse complement strand
AATAGCACATTTCCCCTTTCTCCTCCTCTTTTCTAAATCACCCTCAAGATTTGCATGTGAATTGCTTGTATATCTTCTTTTATATGATGCACCGACAACACCGGCTTTTGGGAAAAAAAGAGAGGAGGGGAGCAGCCTTCCCCCTCCTCCTCCACAGACATACACCATCACCAACGAAAAAAAAAGATGTTACTCTAACACCCCCGCCCCAGGATTGGCATAGCGGCAGTTTCATTAAAAAAGCAGAGGAACAGAGCAGGTTTTATGATATGGAGACAAGTTCTTTGTGCTCTCTAGAGACAAGCCCTCTGTCTGTCGATGTTACTGGGGCGATAATCCTCTTGGAATTTCTGCTAAGCACTTTTACTGACATTTTCAATTACTGCCATGCCAGGGCCCAGTAAATGGCATTTAAGGGGCCCCGTCATCTCCATGTTGAATCATATTTGTGACTCACTCGGCACTGGAGTTGGATGTTGCTCAGTGTGCCGAAGCTGGGCCAGACAGAATGGAGGTCAGTGCAGCTCCGGTAGTCTGGAGGAAGATTAAGTCAGTGGGTGACCGGAGACCAAAGATACCAATATGTCCTCAAACAGACACATTTACACAAGCACGCATAAAATGAGAAACAAACACAGACACACATATACTGGCAGGCTCCTAAAACCAAGCCTGACGTGTAATTTATAACGTCAGCATGGCCCGTCCTCTTCTCAAATAGAGCACATGGTCCAGACCCTGAAAACCAAACAGACAGACTGACCTCCCTGTTGCACAGTGCACGCGGTTAGACTTGTTTTCGCTTCACCTCTGACTAGATCCATTTACACAGACTCAAAGCACTCTGGCTAAGGTTACATACTTACATCCCAGCAATAATTTAGTCATGTATTGCAAAGGCAAAGGCAGTTATTTTCTCCTGCCCTCTCTCCCCCGTGTTCCGTTTCAATGAGCTTTGTTTCAAAAGTGGATCAACTTCAAAGCACTGAAATGGACAGATTGATAGTAGAAGACGTGCTATTTCATAAGAGATTGAGTTTCAGATCTGGTTACTCAGGCGCCTTTTTCTGGCAGTTAGTGGATATAACAGCACCAAAGCCATTTCAACCAAATACTTTCCCTCCCAAAGATCTTAAAGGATCTTTCAGCATCATTTAGGAGTTATGGTGCAGAGGCGTATGGAACAGAGGTAGAAGATATGCTTGTTTAGTCATAATAACTTTTTTATCAGGACATACTGCAATCCATTGCTGCATAATTGCTCTTCAATATGAGAGGCACCAATTAACCAGGTCTTCATGCTTCCATTGTGATAAGAAAACAAACATATTATGTTTGATATCCCACTGGCGCGCAGACAATCCTAGAACAGCTGTTTACATGCTTCTATGCGCCCTTTCCTCCTCACCAAGCTGACATCATTCCCTGCATCCCCTCCTTCCTGTCTCCCTTTTGGATTGGCTTTGTTATGACACGTCTAATTGAGGGTTGTCAAGGCATAACATTTCTGTAAATATTAGACTTGCCAACAGCGTCAATAAGCGGAAATAGCCTTACTGTATGTTTCACTCAAAGGAGCACAATGTGTGCTATTATGAGTGGATCGCCAAGAGGCATTGTGGTATCCTCTATTTGTCTTTGAACCTGTGAAAAATCATGTCACATTTTCATCATAAAATTCTGTACACATGACACAGACATCCACAATCACATATAATCCTATTTATTTATATTTATTGGCAAGTTAAAGATGTGACAGATATAAACTGGATTCACTGGAATTTATAGTGCACGTCTAGTCATCCTTGTATTGTGGAGAGAACATTTGGTGAAAAGGAATAAATGCAAGCAGTTCTAACCATGACAATTAAATGAGATATCTCGCAGTGTATGAAGTCATTGAATAGGAGCAAAGCTGACGTCGTCGCTTTTGTGTGCACATACAAAAGCCTCCTCACTGATCAAGGCGATGACAACATGCACCTCAAATGTTCACATGCTAATTTCTCAGTGTTTAAGGAGCACCTGGTCTGGAGGTTATTTTGGGCTTCGAGGGGTGGTGACAGTGAGGTATGGAGAGATTGAGAGGAAAAACACCTTTGAGTCACCACTGAGGGCCTCCATGATTTACGTGGGCATTCGTGTGTGTGTGCATGTGTGTGCGTATGTGTTTGCATGAGGTCTCCATTGTGTTTTGGGAGAGTGTTTTCCAGTAAATGACATGGAGTCTTACTCACCTGGGGGGAGTTGGGTGAGTCAGAGTGCATCATCAGTTATGGCTAGCCAGGCTGTGAGTGCATTAATAATTGTGGGATTCTGAGGCTCATGTGAGATGAGAAAAAGGGTTTTTTTTTTTTTTTTTGAAGATCTGGCACAAATAAAGCTGCTAAAAGGGGGTTACAAAAATGATCAGATCAACTATGGGCAAAGTGAAGGAATTGAAAAGACATCTGCAGACCCTAAAACACAGTTACTGGGTGCAAGCAAACACTCTGCACCCGCTTGCTCAATGTGTCAATAAGACAAGTTTACAATTTCAAATTGCCGGCAGTGCAAAGGTTCAAGTCAAATGTTGTGAGCAGGTAAAACAACAATAAAGAACATCAGATGTGTAAAGAACAACAAACATGTTATTATTGTCCTATTAGGCTAGACACAGGATCAAGTCTGGAGCGTAGAGACAGAAAATTCTGCTAAAATGTGGATCCTTTCCTTTTTTAATGCAAACCCAACACACTGGCCTCAACTCAGCTCATGACGGACACATTAGCACACAAATTGGTTTGTTTATAGTAATAATGTCTGAAAATACCAAAACATGAGTGTCACCCGGTGACCCACATTCTGTCTGATCAGACAACGGTGCATCGGAGAAAGATTTCACTGCATAAAACATAGAAATCCTTGTTAACTGTTCAGTCCATTCAAGATGCCCCACAATACAATGCAAATAATCAGATGCATTTATTCCCTCTGTGCCTTCTTGGAAGCACAAGCCAACAAGCGCAGTTCAAGAGCCCTCTTAATGAGAGTCTGGTGGGCATATAACTCAGCACCCCTGCCCCAGTAAACGGTGAAATATGAAAATTGACAGCGCTGTCAGGTGGCTGTGACACATGTTTACGAGTGGCTGTCTTAACCGGACGCCTATGTCCTCCATAACTCATACTCATCAGAGAGGAGGATTTATGAGGCCTGAGTCTGCATATGACCTCCCACATCAGCTGCCTTCCTGCCATAGCGCAGGAATCATTATCTGGAACCAGCCTCTATAAGCTTCATAGACTTTCTCAGCAAGCAAATAGGCTCCTCTTCTGTTCTGGTAAACAGCCTGATGTCACATCAGCTTCCAACAGGATTCTTGACGTATTCTATTAATATTACACTAGAAAAGTCCAATGTTCTAGTCTAGTATAGTGACTGAATGTGATCAGAGGAGAGTGCAAAGACATGGTTATCTGCATCTGTTTATCACTGAAACTGTGTTCAGAGAACAGGCATGTGGTGGACAAAGTTTGCACCGGATATTGTTTATAGGTATATATAGAATATAGAATCAAAACAGAGAAATATAATCAAATTGAAATCAGATTGGGATAAGTTGAAAAGTGCTGAACCAGTCAAATCATTCACTGAATGTCATAGTTGCACTAAAGCAAAAAAAAAATCTGATAATGTGAGTAACGTGAATAATGAACACATGAGTGAAATGGTGGTTCCCAAAAGTTACGACTCATAATTTTTCTTCAAAATATAAATCGAGTTTTTGGAAATGATGTCAAATAATGTTTGGTGATTATTTGTAGTTGTCTATGCATGAACTGTTCCTCCATAGTGTTCATAGAAATGCAATTGTTAACACGCAGCTTTGTACAAATGTAAAACTAAAGTTATACTTGACCATCTTAAGGACCATACATTTGAGAGCTTCATTCTCGGATTTCAACAAAATCTACATTTTATTTCCTAGAACAATAAATCTGACTCCACTCTGCTGTATTCGCACAGCGTGCACAACTCTGTGGTTTGTTTGCATTTTTGAGAATGTGTGGCGGAGAGCTGGTCAAGGGAAGTGCTGAAGGCAAAGAGCCAGCGGGGACAACAGCTATTACAACAGGGAGGCTGAGGATGAACACTGTATACTGCTGGTCACGTTGCCTCTGGGCTCACTCCTCGGGCAACATGACCTGGATCTAAACTACAACTAAAGCTTGGACTCATCCACCACAACAAGATAGGAATGACTTGTGATGTGTTGTTTACTGTGGAAGAGTTTATTAAATACTGATGGGAAATGTAAACTCATGGAATATAGTAACTTTGACAATCATAGTATTTGCAGATGAAAACCAGTTGGCATGAAGCTGGACACAGGCTGAGATGGAGGATGCTGTGAAATGAACAGGACTGTGAAAGCCTCCAGCTCAGCTAGGTCCTCTTCCTGCTGCTGCTGTGACTGACATCCATGAAAATCATAACAGAAATGACAGAGCAGGCCTCCCCACCACCCGCTCAGGCTGCCATTTCAGCAGGCCTGCCAGCCTGGCAGCCCAGACAGACAAGCTACCCCACCCGAGGTTCCACCCTTGTGCCTGCACAGACAGACAGACTGGGACAAATTGGGACAATTCCCCCCCTCCGTTACCACCCACTCTTCCTCTCCATTGCGCGCCACAGCAGCCTCTGCTCAGGGGGCTAATTCCACGTTCAGATCACCATTTGTACTTATTATGCTGACATAATTAATCCCCTGTTGTGATCAGCAGGGGCATGAGGGCCTCTCCGCTTCATTGGCCTACCCCTGCCATGACACAAGCACTCCCCCCTCTGCTCCTCATACAAATCTGCCACTCACTCCCTCCCATGTCCACCCTGTCTGGTTGGTGATGTCTTCTGTCTATCTCTTCATAATCTCAACTGTATATGTCTGAGTTATTGTCCTACAACTGCCAACAGGCTGAGGTTACTCAGATTTGGGAATGAAATGAGAGTTAAAATTAGTTTGCTGAACTTCAAAGATCTTCACCAATCAACTGCTGCTCAATAGATCAAAACAACAGATATGAGTTTCACTGCTCTGAAGATATTAGGAGCCGCCATGTGGACAACAGGTTGGCTCTTAAAGTCAAGTTGAAGCCAGGAACAGGAGGGGATGAGGAGGAGAGAACAATAAGGGAGTTCTCATCAGGGGGTGAGGGGTGTTCTCATCAAAAAACACCAGCTGGATTAATAAATCCCACCCCACTGCGTTCACATCTTTAAGTGTCTGTCAGATTATAACGAGACCGTCTCAGCAGAGAAGCATATGTCAGCAAGGCTGAGCAAACACTGTCAGAATAATAACTGAGCCGCCACTGGCCCCAAACAGCCACACAGCAACAGGCGGGACCAGCCTGCCAACAGCTGCTTCCTAGAAATCAAAGACACAACCGTACACAACAATGTGTCAATATGTGGGGTCAAAGATTAGGATTTGGTCTGTTATTCAGAGATACTGTCAGTGTTATAAAAACTATGCAACTAAATACGACTATTGACTTCTAGTCTATACTTCCTCCCATTGTATGAAAACAAAGTCATATTGACCAATTAATACCAAAAACGTCACTGGTGATGGAGGGTTAGCATTAAAGCTCCCCTCGACAATCTTAGTTCACACAGACCTTTGTAGTTTATGATTTATACTGAAACCAACCCCTGAAGGCCGATTGAGTTTTTGGAACGTATATACTGTCACATATTATATTATATGTGACACAGTATTAGTCTAACATTGAAGGATTCTTTCCTTTGGAGGACTTCTGGCCAATTACAGAATATTCGGATACGAGGAAGGGGCCCTTAAGAGGATGGTTAATAATGGGATTTCTGTTTAAAAGTGTAGGACCATTACCACCATACCAAATACTAATACATATAATACAAGCAATAGTTGGCCAGACGACTATGCACACACAGAAAATAATATGGCATCCAGCCAGGGCTTTCCTACCACTGGTAGCTTAGGCTATTGGAATTGGACAACCCAGTCCAAGGTCACTTTACAAACATTATGGGGCAACTTCCACAGCAAGTATGTGTGAAAATTTGGTGAAAAGACACTACAAAATTAACAACCCGAACATTTGGCATTAGAGGATACCAGGTTTCCCATAACACCTCCTTGTGATAGGAAGCTCTGTGATATTTTATTTTTCTTTTAAGGAAGAGAATGTACAGTCAACAGACCTGCACGTTCCATTGGAGGAATGCATTACAAATACCAAGAAAAAACATGAAAGTGAGAAAGAGTTGGGATTTCTCTCAAGAAGGCAGAGCACAGTGAAAGTTGTCAGCTAGGACTTAAAGTGCTAGAAACCCTACAGAATTTTATTTTTTTTTTCGATATGGGCATAGTCAAATGTATTTCTTGTCACCGGTTCTTAACAGAATCAACGTCAAATTCCAAGAACATATACTGAAAACATCTTTCAGCCCTCAAGCCTGCAACCTTCTAACCCGTCTCATCAGCCCCTCCCACTCCTCATCTTTACATAAAAGTTCAGGCTGCATATTAAAAGGAGCTAAAATATTCACACTGTCAAAGGTGGTCAAAGGCTTCTGCGTTCACACAGGAGCTGACAAAGGGGAGGCACCCAGCGCTTGGCCAAAAGAGCACTGTTGAAATAAATCAGCACATACAAAGACACAGAGAGATAATGGGGCTAAAGCTGGGTCTGATCCAGAAAGAGAAACACACTGCACACAAAAACACACAGACACATACACACAACGGCTGGCTGGGAACAAAGTCTGCACATTGATTAATAGTTATTTTCGCTGCACAATTTGTTCAGGACATACAGTATCAAGAGACTAAAAACATCATAACTCCCACAGTGTTCAACCTTGCTGGGAATCCAATGCCAGATTTTGAGAAATAACATAAACTAGAAAAAAATAAAATCCCCAGATGGTTTAAAATGGAAGGTTGCAGGAGGAGAACAGAGTATCTCATAGACACCTGCTAGAAGGCAACATGTTGGGGGGGTGGGGGGGGACTTGAGTTGAAAGATGGTGTTCCTCCATGCATCTGAGTTCTCGAAAGGTTTTGAATGACTAAGAAATGGATGGCTACTGACTTATAAAGCATTTGTAGTTCATTTTACAGTTCTCACTAAAATACACTAACTAAATGCAATTGATATAAATGAAAATCTTATTCTAGAGAAAACCCACTTACAAATATACATTTTTGGTTTTGTTATTGTTTTAAAGTAAATCTAAATCCAGTAAATCTTGTCTATGTCCCTCTATAATTGGACCTTGCTGTTGCATTTGATATGGTTGATCACAATTCAATCTGTCATAGTTAACACAGGAACTAGACTTGAATGAAAGTTGCTTTAAACACAGTCAGTCCTTTGACACTCACACATTATGAATTTATAAGCCTCAGCCTGCATAGTACTGAGAAAACGAGAAAGTGATACCAAGGCAACTTTTGGAGCAAACCTCCTTGAGTGCTCTTAAAAGAGACGTTTAGCTATAATGTTTTTTGTTTTTTTTCCTCTTGATGTGAATTGAGTTACCACCAGAGTGAGTATGAAAGCCTTGCAAGCCAAGCACACAGCTGAAGAGCCCTGCTACCTCAGAACATCAAGCTCCCTTGATCGTTTCCTGGCCTGAGATCTTTCTGTGTGGAATTTGCATGCTTTCTCCATGTCTGTGTGGGTTCTCTTCGGGCTCTCCGGCTTCCTCCCACCTCCAAAATCCTGCTGAGGTTGATTGGCAACTGTTAATTCCCATATGTGCGCGAATGACTGTCGGTCTTTCATGTGGCCCTTTGATGAGCTGTCGACTCATCCAGGGTACCCCGTCGTTTGGCCGTTGGCAGCTACAATCGGCTGCAGCACAACCGCGACCCATAACCAGAGCAAGCGGGGGAGAAGATGAAAGAATGAATAATTCACAGGCCCAGTCATAATAATAAAATCAATAATAATAATAATAATAATAATAATAAAACAAAGGTAACTGTACATCTGAAAGTGCAGAGTCCCACAAGGGTCAATTTTTGGACTCTACTGTTTACATTGAAGTTCCCATTGACCATTATAATGTACGAGTTATAGTTTCATATTACATTTGTACATGTAGACAAATAAACAGCAGTGGAATTGCTGGGCAGCAATGACACAGCATCAGTTGGAGCATATCAGAATCACAGTCAGAGTCAACTTACATTCTACAATGTATTCATAAACTGCTGAACAACTTAGGTAGAACATACAACATTCATCTCTTAGAACAGAATGAACCTTTAACACCACTCAGCTCAACTATGTCTAGATTACTTATTGTTGTCAAGATTATAAACTGATAAACTAATCTTGAGCTGCCTACATTTGGAAAAAAGCGCAGATCATTACATAATTCAAGAAATGTAATCATGTTGATGTCTCTATATTTTGCTGGTTTGGATTTCTAATCTGTGTAGCATGTAATGCTACACAGGAAAATGTCAAAATCAATTTGATGTGTCATCCCCTGCCTATTTCTCCACTTAGGCAACTCCTTAGAAAGTGGCAGCAGTTCAATCATAGCAGGATCATATGAAATAAATAAAAGAAATTTAAAACTTATTATAAAAACACACTGTGGACTTTAGCTTTATATCAGAGGTTGTTAAATTCACTGAGGAACTCACAAACTGGAACGCCAAGTTTACGCAGCTTTTTATTTGCCCTTATATCAACATAGAGAGGAAACAGAGGCCTCCCTGAACTAATTTTGCTCATGAACACTCAGTCATTTGTTGAGCACCACACAGCAGACCCTGCTGTCTGAGGCCCAAGGATTAAGGCTCAATATTTGTAAACCCCAGTTGGCTTTAGTGCGGAAATGGGGAGTGGAGAAAAATGGGAAGCCTTGGCAAACCAAAGTGTGAAAAACTATCAAATTGTCAGCCATGACAGAAACAGTTACACACGCTGGTTTCTGGTTGACACAGAAACAATACAGTGTTACATCTATGAAACACTATGGCCTTGTTTGCATGAATGTGAGTGAGTGGGAGTTTAATGGGTTTTGAGCAATGAGCAAATATACCATTAATACATGTATGTGCTGTTCGTGATAATTAACTGTATGAGTTCATAGTTTTTCAGATTTTGTGCTTTTAAAATGCTTTGCTTTAACTTTGCTTTTGACATGACATTTCTTGACTTCTCCCATGCTCTTTAGTCTCTTATACTCCCAGAATACATATTATGAGCCTCTAGATAGACCTATAAAATTAGAACCCAGTACATTGTTTGCGGCTGAGAATCATAACCCAGACAAACCTACTTTAACCTTTGTTTGAAGGATCTCTTTCAGCCTCTTCTCAGCAGTAAATTCATATCAGCATGATATTCATGCCCCAGAGAACCAATGTCTTTTTTTTTATTCATCTCAATCAGAGTTAATGTATTTGGCTTTACTTTCAAAATCACATTATGTGATAACAGTAATCAATATATACTGTGTTCAACCTATCAACTTCCTTTTTGGAATTGGCAAGGGTAGTAGCACAGGGGCCCCAACACAATCTCAAGCACATATGCACAGCTGCCCAGCCTCTGCAGGTCTTTTTTGTCAGATAGTGTAACAAAATACAACTTGTCGCCTGTTATCAAATGTACCTCTACAGCTGTCTTTGATAAACATGGCAGAAAAGGAGGAAAAGCAGGCAGATGCACTTGGTAGCTCTGAAGATGATGTGAAGTATACCCTACAGAGTAATTGTCCAGGCAGTGAACCTTGGTAGTCTCAATGAGGCGAAGGTGCTCGTATTAAGCATCAGTAGTGTGGCTGGTCACTCTATGGGACGTTCAGTACCGTCCTTAATCACACACGTCTTGAGCAGCAAGCGTTCAAATGAGAAGATGAAAGAAGTGGAAGAAAGAAGAAATGGCAGCCGAGTTGCGCTCACTTCAAACGCAAAGGCGTAAGAGAGCCTTCAATAAAAACAGAATTACATTCTAAGCAGTGCCCAATGGCCAGTCAGAAGGAAAGGGGGCTACAATCATGCCTGCTGACGTGAGATCGAATTACATAAAACACTTTTGAGAAAACTTAAACGCATTAAATTATTCACATTAAAGACATGGGTCAAAACGTTTCATAAATTTGTGTCAATCACATTTATAAAATCGTTCCCCACTTATACTTTCAACTTTCTTTTGGCAGCTGGCAGATAAAACATATGAGGCAACTGAAACAACTGTGAGGAGCTGATGCATCTTATCAGACACACTAGACTATTAACATTAATACATACCAATAAAGTTTCCCTAACAACACATTGGGGTGGGTACACTGGACTTTGCACTGCACTTTGTGTCAAATGAGCAGGACTGCGAACAGTGACCATGAATGCAATCCATCACAGCACACTGCATGTATTCAGAGTCATTTCAATAGAGATACTGTCTATTGTAGGATGTCCAGTTAACATGTTGGTCAGTATGACACACTCTGTCATGGTGTTTCACACTAGACATCATTAACTGATACCAAGGGCCGTTACGAAGCATTAAGCCGTGTTAAACTGAGAGGACAATCATGAAAGGGAGGGGAGGCTTAAAGACGTCCCACTCATGGTGGCACAAAGAAAAAGTTCATGTTAAAGGAATAGATGTGATGTTAGTAGTAGTGTTAGTAGTTCTGTTAGTAGTTCTGTCCAAATCATGGTCTCTACTTGTAGCCTCGATCAGCCATACCTGATGTATATATATATATACACACACACATACACACAATCATATGCATATATATATTGACACACGTGTATAAACAGTCTCCCCAGTGACACACTGAGTTCTCTCTCCGACTGCCCGGCGAAACACAATAGCCCTGCTGTGCTGACAACTCAACTGGAAGAGAACTTAACCTTTAACCTCTGAGGTCAACTCATTAACACTAACACCCCTTCCCAGGATGCACATTGCAGCTACTTATGTATAATATGACACAGAGACTTGTGGATGATAGATGGGGAAAATATGTTTAACAACATTCTATATTTTAGGTGGTAAAGAGTTCTGAGAAACACAGAAGAATAACAAAGGAATGTTAGTGATGATATAGTATTTGTAAACCTGAAGTTACCAAAATATAAATAGTAAAGTATTGTAGTAATATAGCCACAAAATTTCTGGTTAGAAAAAAAAAAAAATCAGAAAATGCAACAGATTATGAAAGATAAGAGGTGGTGTAATAAATGTGTTCAGACTACATCATGTTGTCCTCCAGTGATCCTGAGTACAGTGAATGTAGAATTAAAGTTACTCATATGGAGCAGCAGTTACACAACTTGAGTTCAACGCACCAAACATAATGTAACTTCAATGTCGAGAGGGGAGGAGTAAGGCAGACCTAATGTTAAGCAGCATGTAATTGGACAGAGGTGTCAGAAGCAGGTGTGTAGCCATTGTTTACGTTGACGGGATTATTTGCACTTCTCAGTGCCTGAAAAAACAGGTATCATCAGGGGCCAGTCATCTAAATTTACAATGTCTGGATTTGGATTTTCCTCTTTCTCCATCCAGGTTCTGTAATTACTGCTGCTCTGTAATTAAGGGCAGAGCCTTCAGGACCAGGGTGACTACTGTCTACTTTAAAAGGGTTTGGCAAAGTATAAGACTACAGTCTGGGGGTTGGGGAGAAAGTATTCTCCCCAGAACATTCCTGTTCTGGTCTTTTTTACTCATTTGTTACGTTTTTATTTCTTTTTAGTTTACACTTCAAGACAGCTCAGTTGGATGGGGTTACAGTTGATCCCTGGTGTATACATGCCAATACAGATTAATTCATATAAAAGCTATACTATCTCCTAAATTCATGCCCTGTTGTTCTCACAGCAGCACATTTTTACTCATTCTTCGTGATTTAAGCACCTTTGACAAGTGATTGTGAAGGTTAACATCATGCATTTGGTCAAAAATGAGTTTCAAAATAACATTTTTAGTCGTGTTGTAATATTAACTTTTTTTGCTCTTATCCTTGCCCCTTATCTCAGCGCTTCACCATCACAACTTAAGTCCTAACCCCAAACCTGATCCACATCCTGATGCTAACCTCACTTTAAACCCAGCCCTAACAGTAATTTATACTTGTGTCCCACACATAGCCCATCGGACCACACAAGTATGGCTGGTTCCTGGGTTCTGGACAAAATATAATTAAACAAGGCCACACACGCACACATTATAGGATTATGTACAGATTGTCTTGATAGAGTGTGCATGATGAACAGCAGTACAGACGACTGTATGTTCTTCCACCTTCTTCGGGAGATCTGTCTAATTGGATGTCCCAGCCCTCCAACCAGGCACTTATCACTCCATATTAAGACAGAGGAGACAATCCAATTATCCAACCCTTATCGTACAGTTTTGTAGTATGTACTGTATTACAACTACACACTCAAGATATAAAGTACCCCGAAGCATATTTCTTGTTGTTTCATGCAGGAGCTTTTTCTGTCATATTTGTAGTTTGAGTTACATTCACTGCGTACCTAAGCCTTTTGGTGTGATCTGTACTGTGACTAGTCACTAAATGTCAAATAATCAATGTGTATTTATTTAATCCAGGTTTGCGGGAGAATAAGCATCACCAACAGGATGTTAGGTCATTACAATAAAGTGGGCTACGTTAGTGACAGAGGGGTCCACCCCATCATTTGTTCAGTATGCAACTGAGTGGGTTGTTTATTGCAATCTGCATGCTAGTATTTGTGCAGTTGGTTAGTTTTGACCAATTGTACATCACAGCGTTCACCAGCTTTCATAGAGAATAAGTAACATGCAAGAGACATGTGAGATGAAGGTGGGCAAGTTAATGATGGGTAGAGGTGTAACCTGAAGAGGTGTGTTCTTAGTGTCTGTGCAAAGACGGCCAACCTGACAAAAGGAGCTAGTTCATTCTACTTTGGTGGCGCCAGGGATGAGAATAGTTTCACAGAGAACAAGCACCCACATAATTGCCTGTAGGTGTGAATGTGACTGTGAGTGGTCTTTCATGTGGCCCTTGCGATGAGCGAGCAACTTGTCAAGGTTGTACCCTGCTGTTCGCCTGTTGACAGCTGGGTTCGGCTCCAGCACAACCACGACTTGTAACCGGAGCAAGCGAAAAATGATGAATGAATGAACACTAAATCTCCCATTCTGGTAGTAACTCAGAAACATAAATGGCAGAAGCATATGCTCAAGTCAGACGCCTTTACTCCTGACCTTCCTTGCCAGGGTACTCTGCTGCTAAGCTGGGGGGATTTGCACCAGCTCAACATTTACACCATATGGATGGTTTATTACAAAGTAATGATGTCTCTCTCTGCCTGTCGCCCTTCTTTCTCTAACTAGAGATGATTTACCAAAAAAAAAAAAAAAACACCCAACAGTCTTATGTGCAACCAGGTGATTAGAGAGACTTAAGGGGGATTGAAATAGAATTCTGCTGAGGAATTTTGCTTCATGTAAGTCAATGTTAGTTTCAAAATGCCACTCAAATGACACTATACACACTAATCTAATATGCCTTTTTGACAACACTGATTATGTATCATAATAACAACAACAACAACAATAATAATATTAATAATAATAAACAAAAGTTAACAAGGCTAAACAGGCTAGTCTGGTTTGTATTTGGGCAAATGTCTCCCCTGGCAATCTATTTCCCCCACGCATTTCTTAAGCTTAACAATGGCAATAATTGGATTTATACTGAAAAGAGCACCGCAGTGCTTATTGATTTTAGTGGCTGCATATTAACAGTGAATAATCAATAAGGCAGAATCTGTGCTTATAAAACTGGAATATTGCTATTGGTCAAATTTAAGGAGTCACAATTATTAGCATTGGAAATTGTCACATAATTAAATGATATACACTCAGTGAATCATATATCTAAAGTAATTTGAAATCAGTTAAGGATATTTTGGTGGCATCGAGCTTGAAAGGAGGAATAAACTGGTGGACTGCTGAAAAATGTAAGACAGCGACTGAAAACAAGACATTAGGGCAATGTTCTCAAGCTAAATCTAAATGAATGCTGTGATTCACTTTCTTTAGCAGCCTCTTGGTATTTCAGGCTCAGTGAATTAATTGCAAGCAGTCCATTTGCAAATGAATGCAAAAATATAACTATGGCCTTTGTTTGAGACATCGGGACAAACAGCTCTGAGACAGAAGAAAGAGAGCATCTTAATTTATTAGTGATGTGCGACATTTTTCACCTAGAAGCCAAGGCAACTGGTATGTCGAGACTGAAATGAAATTAGTGATCTTCTCGGGCTGGAGAAACAAAAGCTGGTGAGGTCCCAGTTTGGCACAGTGAGGTCAGCGGACTGAGGCCTACAGCCAACATTCAACCGAGATGTAGTGCTGCGTGCAAATCAGCCGCTTTTCTTCAATTTCATTTCTCATGTGCAGTGTTTGTCACCCCTTTTCATGAATGTAGGACCATATCTTTAGCCCTCCCCTATGAAAAGACCTTCCTGGTGACGAAGGTGACCCGCCACTAAGAAAGAGGAGGACCTGCCATGAACTGAGTGTCAGCCATTAAATATGATTTCGCCCCTGAATGGCGGGCAAACACATTCAACCACTGAAACTCATTAAGCCTGCATAATCTCTCTTTTCTTGAACATAATAATGATTTAAGCTGGGAAATGCAATGGTTTGTGGAGCTGAGCCACTGATTTGAGTTGCATTCAGAGTAATAAATCAAGTCCTGCTTCACATCCTGGACAATTTGACTAATTCAGAGCCTCTTAGCATACTGGTCAATTAGCTTAGAGCGAATATATTCAATACAAGAGCAAATCTCAGACCAGGAAAGACAAATCTCATGCTTTGGAGATTTTCCAAAATAACCGTATGTCCCTTTACAATCTCGGCCTTTAGTGAAAAAAAAGCAGATGAACAGTGACTTTGGTCACTGAAAATGTGGTTGAAATTTGAAATGATTCTGAGATGGATTCAAAGAAATCATAAAGTGCGGGATGC
Source organism: Aeoliscus strigatus (assembly GCA_901007665.1). Classification (NCBI taxonomy): domain Eukaryota; kingdom Metazoa; phylum Chordata; class Actinopteri; order Syngnathiformes; family Centriscidae; genus Aeoliscus; species Aeoliscus strigatus. The sequence goes on along the minus strand of CAAKHB010000052.1, from coordinate 2,374 downwards.
CATGCGGTTAACGTCCACGTTGTTATGGAAGTTGATCCTGCTTAAGCTCAAATGAGGCCACTGGCAGTGAGACAGACGGAAGCGTGAAGGTGCCAACTCTTGTCTGACAAAGTGAGCTGCCTGTTTGATTCCTCTCGGTGCACCTTCCCCCTCTCCTCCTCACAGTGTCACGTTAGTCAATTATTATTTTTTATTTTTTTCCTGAACAAAGGTCCTGTCCAAGTTCCAAGTTTTGTTGACTTTTTGAAGTGTTTTTTTTTTTGGGTGGGGGGGCGGGGGGGTGTATGTGTGACCCAGCCTGCTAAATTACTGCCGTGTGGACTGGGAGAGGTGGGAGCAGCTGTGAGGAGAGCTCTCAGTCATCAGACCATTGTAATCTGCATTAACCACATTGCAAAGGAGTGCAAGGGGTCAAAGTATTTAAGTGCCTGCAGGGATGGGTGCGTGTGTATTACATGTTATCGCTCCAAGATGTTGTGATAATTGTACCATTGCTTGATACCTATGTTGTTGGGGTTTTTTTTGATGATGCTTGTCATCGTCAGAAGAGAACCATTATTGTTATTAGGGCTTTACTCAGCTGTACAAACAATGTGAATATAACAGACCTATTCGCAGGTGCTGGAAAATATTTGTTGTCTTGTAAATATGTATATGTGCAACTTTATTTAAGTATTCATGAAAATGCATCTTCTAGGACAGTGTCAACAGGTTCAGTGCATCGGGAAAATGCTTCTTGGAAATGCTGACCAGATTAAAGGCATTTTCCTGGAAGGTGCTTTGGAACAGCTTTGGCTGAAGCTCTGCCCTAAAATGATCTGCTGTGACTTCCTCAGTGGAGAGTCAAAGAGTGACAGGAGCGGAAGTAACAGTCTCATTGCCCCACCATATTCATGTTTGATTGAAAATCATTTCCAACAATTACTGAGCAAAAATCTATCTTTTCTTTTCAGACAATACATTTTTATGGTGGCATTTTGAGAGTAATTGAAATTGCGAATCAATCACATTAACATCAGTGGGGAGAAGAAAAAACATGTATTTTGACTAATGCTGGGCTGAAATGTCATGCTTTTGAGAGACGTCTGTCCCACACAACACCCAGCAGACAGATTGTAAGCCGTGTCACCTGGAGTTTATATAGAGCCTCACAGTCGCTGTCTGAGTCTGCAGAGGAGAATGACAGAAAGCTCAATGGAGGTGTCTGTCTCTGAGGCTGACATCCTGTCCGGTCTTCTCCCTGTATAGCTCACCGCCTGTGATGAATGTGTCCGAGCCCTTCTCTCCCCTACATACATCTGACATTATTAACACAATATAAAAAGTGATGGAGCGCTCTGCTACACCACCGCGGCTCCCCGACCCAGCCCGGCCCCTGATTTATTCCCCACAACCATGAAAAAGTAAGCGAGCCATTAAAATCACAGGTGTTTGGGGGCCGCACGACTCACCCGGCACGATCGATAATGTCACTCTTTTACATGGCTCATTTTGAGGCTGCTGCAGCATCATCTGCCATTAGTGAGGTCTTGATCTATTGGGTAGCAAACTCTGTCTGGCTCTGAAGCAGTGGGCGTGAATAGATACGAGCTAACTGAGGTGTATGCACATGCACGTCTTCACACTTAGTGCTTATGTTTACAGTGTCTCCACCTGCACTCACATATAACCCTGGATTTACACCGGCTGCGTGTGCGTTGCGTTGCGTCTCCGATCCGTCTTTGCTCCGTCAGCGCGCTCCGTCCATTTACACCGGATGCGTTTCTACTGCGTCGCGGCTCCGGTCCGACAGTCACGTGACCGACAAGTTCGCGCGGTGAAAACACGTATAATCGCGCGAAACTTCATGTATGTGTGATAAATCCAGGAAGAAACACAAGTGTCTCCAGGTGGGAGACACAGAGGAGAGTCGGAATTACTTGTGTTTGACTTTTTTTCGGTGTTTTGTGCTTTTACAAGGAGAAAGTAGCTCGTTCGTAAATAAATACTCTTAATAAATGTACTGTGATGAAAGTTCTGGTGAAATAGTATGAAATACGATCCGGCGTCAACGTCAAGCGTTTTATTGTGAAAAGTAACCGGATATTTATTTTGTTTCTGTGTTGGACTTCCTGCCCCGCTCGATGGATTTTGTGCCAAATTTATGCGTCTCAGCTCCGGCATCCGTCAGAAATAGAACCTCTGCGTATTTTCGACGCAACGCTCCGGACTGACGGAGCTGAGACGGATCGGAGACGCAATGCAACGCAGTCGGTGTAAATGGACACATTGATTAGAATGGAAACGTATTTGATCCGGCGCCGTGCCGGATCGGAGACGCAACGCACACGCATCCGGTGTAAATCCAGGGTGACTCAACAGAACCAATGTATGC
>CAAKHB010000046.1:24920-38374 GCA_901007665.1 Aeoliscus strigatus | reverse complement strand
TGAAGTAGCAATGAACTGAATCCTGCAGCTTCACTGTGACGGCCCATTTGTGCTTCTGTGTTGAACTAATGTGGACCCTGAAGTCCTACCCTACATGTACTCTAAGTCCTACCCTACATGTACCCTAACCCTATATGTACCCTAAGTCCTACCCTACATGTACCCTACATGTACTCTAAGTCCTACCCTACATGTACCCTAACCCTACATGTACTCTAAGTCCTACCCTACATGTACCCTAACCCTATATGTACCCTAAGTCCTACCCTACATGTACCCTACATGTACTCTAAGTCCTACCCTACATGTACCCTAACCCTACATGTACTCTAAGTCCTACCCTACATGTACCCTAACCCTATATGTACCCTAAGTCCTACCCTACATGTACTCTAAGTCCTACCCTACATATACCCTACATGTACCCTAACCCTACATGTACTCTAAGTCCTACCCTACATGTACCCTAACCCTATATGTACCCTAAGTCCTACCCTACATGTACCCTACATGTACTCTAAGTCCTACCCTACATATACCCTACATGTACCCTAACCCTAAGTACTCTAAGTCCTACCCTACATGTACTCTAAGTCCTACCCTACATATACCCTACATGTACCCTAACCCTATATGTACCCTAAGTCCTACCCTACATGTACCCTAACCCTACATGTACAAGCCACATGTAGACATGTACAAGTTCTACCCTACATGTACCCTACGTCCTACCCTACATGTACCCTAAGTCCTTCCTTACATGTACCCTACGTGTACCCCACATGGACCCTAAGTCCTACCCTACATGTACCCTAAGTCCTACCCTACATATACTCTAAGTCCTTCCTTACATGTACCCTACGTCCTACCCTACATGTACGCTAAATCATTCCCAAGTCGTAACCAGGTTGTACCCTAGGTTGTACCCTAAGTCACCATGAGTGTTTCTACATCTACGTGTGTCTCGTACCTCCTCGTTTTTCCTTCCTTGTTTACTTCAGGCAACAGCGACTGAAAGTGAGAAGATCTTGTTACCGAAGCAACTCCGACAAAACCGTCATCATTTTCACTTTTTCGGTCAAATATCACCTTTAAGTCCCACTCTGAGATCTAGTTACGTTTCTGGGGGGGTGACGTCAGGCTACGCCCTACCCTCCGTCGTAGGCGACGCATTCGCACCAGCGGAGGAGTGAAGAAGCTCATTCTGCTGATGTTAGTACACTGTGACCTTTGACCCACTGTGTTCCACATGACGGGTAATTGCTTAGTGTGACATCCTCACACATCAGCTGAGTGGGGCCGAAGGCAGATCGGAGGAAACACCTCGTTTCTGTTTGTCAACGTCGTGCGTGTCGATCTGCCTGAACAGAAGTGAACTCTACATTCCAGGTGGACTTACTCCCACAAACCTCCGTGCGCTCCTTCCTAATCTAAACCGGGTGGAGGTCGGAGACGGTGTGGTGTAATCACAGGCTCCACGTGTTCCCACAGGGATTCCGGGCTATAAACGAGTGTTTCTGAAAGTCCCTGCAGCGCCTGCTTCACTCGTTCATCCCTGCCGATTGCACCCAGCTGACGTCTCATTCACTGGATCAGATCGTCTGAACGCAACAACCACAACGAATCATGAGCTGCTAATGTCTAATCACAGTATCAGCAGCGGAACCTGTTGCCCAACACCAGAGCAATACCCGCCCACCCCCGTGTGCTCGTGTGTGTGTGTGTGTGTGTGTCCCACCCGAGCTGTAAACTAACTTTCACACTACCAGCAGCGCCTGAGTCCACCTGGCAGAGGAGAACGCCCGCTGCTGATTGGCTGGAAAAGCAGTGTGAGCGAACGCAGCAGAACAGACTGTTCTGATAAACAAACCTCCTCCTCCTCCTCCTCCTCTCCTGCCGACCCTTCACTCGCACGTGAGCGGACACCATGCTGGCTGACAAATAAAAACAGAGACTATTTATTTAACCATGTGGAGCGCAGAGGGACGAAATCAGTCAACAGTGTCCGGTGGCATGGAGCCGCTGCTCAGCACAAACACACACACACACACTGCTGTCAGTGCGTGTGTGCAGAATTTTTCTCTCTTCTGAATTCAGACATATGACACTTTTTCAAAAGGTTTCGGTCAGTTTACGTGCACGCAGAACTGACAACTACCAAGGTTTTCCTCATTTGAGGATGGACAAACTTCAGTTGTTTACTGAGCCTACTTCCAGGAACGTGTCCAAAACACACACAGTGACGATCTTTGTCTCCTAATGTGTCACAAGCTGCTGTCAAATCTAACTGATTGTGACCAATTACAGCAGCTTTTGTTGATTCTCTCTCTCTTCCACACACACCTGTGCCGTTTCATGAAAAACAAATAACTGACAAGTTTGTACTAATTGGATTTTAACAAAAAAACAGAGTATTTCTGCTTCATAAATTAATTATAACCAACACTGGTGTGTACAAACGACACTGAGGCCTGTAGCTGTCACGTTCAAACACACCTAGACACACACACATAGGGGAGGAGCTGCGTCCCCGCAGGCGGTGGGAGGACGAGAGGACGGCGTGGAGGACGGATGATGAGCAATGACGGACAGGAGGAGCAGGTGGACGCTGACAACAAAACACTGGAGCGTGCCAAGCTGCAGGCCTGGCCGGCAATAAAGTGTATGCTAATGTGATTTTTCATTACATAAGACACACACACACAACACACACAACACACACACACACACACACACACACACACACACACAGTGACGAAAGTCATCTCTGTTCCTCTCAATGACAAGATTTTATGGCACAGAGTGACGACCGGAGAGAGTTCATGAAGATCTCACACATCTCAGCGGGACACCTCTGAAGCCATCATCAAACACGTCAGTGCTGTTTGTCTCTCCTCTGATTCCAGCGTGTTCCATATCCATGTCTACGGACGGATCTCAGCTCCAGTCTGTACATTTTGTTTCCATCGTTGCCTTTTTTTCACTAGTTCCCTCCTACTCTTATTCACCATGAACAGTCTGAACTCACACGTCGTCTTCTTTCTATGCACCACGTGCACCTTTAGTCTTTCATGCACTTTTTTGTTGTTGTTAGATTTGTAACTACTGATGCAGGGATATTGCCAAGAGTTCCACACTTAGCCATTGAGTCTGTTTCAATGCTGCATCCATCCAACTTATTCTTTTGAAATATTATTACATTATAATAAATAATATAACAATACAATTAATTACTGTATTATTCATAATAACACTGTATTATTTATTTTGTAAAATATTATCGGATTCATTTGATTATATGAATGTGAATTTCTGGAGCTCCATAAAGAATCCATCTGTCTTTATTAAGGCGAACTGCTCCTTTAACATCTTCCTTCAATGGGACGCATGGGACAGTAGAAGAGCAGTTGTGGTTGTGTCCTGATGGGGATTAGAGGTGGTTATATAAGCTCTGACCTGCTGTCCAGGCCTTCTGATCCTGGCACGGTGGAGTACAGCAGCTTACGAGAGCAGCTTACCTCTGAAAAACCACTTCAGCTTCAACCTCACATCACTTCCGTCTCACACACACACACAACTGTCCCCAGGTCCAGCATTAGCCCCATTTGTTCCGTAACCACGGCAACACGAGAGGGTGGATGCTGGGGATAAAAACGGCCAGGTGGTCTTCTCACCTTCGCCTGGTTGATGAGCAGACCCACGAAGGTGGACACGAGCACCGAACCGGACACGCTGCCTTTCCTCCGCATCTCCTGCTTCAGGAACGGGAACGCGGCCGCCGGCGGCTCCTCCGGAACCGTCACCGTGTACGACTGTCGCATGCTGGGCATGCTGGACCGGAGCGGACCGAACCTGCCGCTGGAATTCTACCCCGTCACTGAGCCGATCCGACTCGGATCATCGATTAAACCCGAACACAACCGATCCGTCGCTATCTGAAGTAGAACGGAGAGACGAGACCCGTGCTGGTGCTCCTGCTCCTGGGTCTGTGTTCACGGACGAACAGCTTTCACTGACTGGTCGCAGCCCGGCCAACCCCCTTCTTGTGCTGCCGATAGTCTGCTGACGTCACGGACCGCCCCCAGCCGGACTGCTTACGTCACAGCACAGTCCTCTGCACGCTGATGCTGCAACGACCTGAAGGTCCATGGAGAAAACACGTCCCTTGACCAGCAAATACTACATAATAAAAAATACAAAATACTATAAAAAAACACCTCTCCTGACCAGCAAATACTACATGATAAAAAATACTAAATACTACAAAAAATACTAAATACTACTAAAAAAGACAAAATACAAATCTACGGCTTCAAAAAGACTAAGTTAAAAAAAATACTGAAAAAAGAAAGAAAAATACAAAATACTACAAAAAAAGTACAAAAACACGTCTCCTGACCAGCACCTGTGAGGACCGGCTTCAAAAATAGCAAATACTACAAAAATGCTAAATAATAATCTCTGCGTCTCTGTCGCAACATGGTCACACGTTTCCCGCGCTCACACACACACACACACATCAACTCCGTCGATCATCTTTGTCGATCCACGATCTCCCGTTCCTCTGTCGCCGTCACCACTCGTGAATCTGAACAGTTTCGAGGATGGGAAATAATTTGTCACACTTCAAAATCTAACCTTTGCCTGTGAACCTAGGGGAAACTGCACAGGTTTCATAAATCACCTGCTTTTAGTGAATATTTACAATCACAATATACTAAATAATCTATGCACACACACAAATATAAATCCAACACTCTCCTTTTCATGTGTTGTGTACACTGTGACACTTCCCAGCAGCTTGTTGTTGACTCATGCTCCACAGAGTCAGATGATGATTCTTCACACTGAGTAACACGGATGCAGCATCCTAGTATTCTTAGAAATACACCCAGGGATCTGTGATACACACTCCAATCAAAGACGAGCGACAAATCAACAACAGAAGCAAAATGAAAAACGATTACACTGTGGTCTGTGGTCCCATGATGAGCGAGTGGGTGAATTTGAGCCAGGACGTGTCGGAGACACGCTGTTATTTTCTCTCCGTGACACGACATGATGACACTTCGGACGTGAAACAGCAGCTGTGCGTCACGAGGACGAACCGCTCCGGACGACGTCAGTACAGAATGATTGTACTCACGGTGGAGGCATCGCAACCTGTCCCCGCAGCCCTGGAGGCTCCGGAGTGTGTACACAACAAACACACATGTAAGGTACACACACACACACACACACACACACACACACACACGCACAGACACAAACCATCTCCAGGCTGAATGTGTGTGAGCAACTCCAGGCTTCAGATGGAAAACTACAACGTTACCCTGGACATGAAGAGTCTGTGTAGGTATGTGATGCTAACAGGTGGCACACACACACACACACACACACACACACACAGCATAAGGTGTTAATGATGGCGGACGTTTAGCCTTCATTCTCCATTCTTCACGCTAGCTTGAATGCTAATGATGGAAACACATATGTGGAAGTGTGTGTTTGTGTGTGTGAGTATGGTGGGGGGGGCAATCTCCTGTGTCACTGTGACAGAACGTCGGCGTCACACAACTACACTCACTGAAACAGAGAGGACAGAGACATTAGCGTGTCTCAACGAAATGCGGGTCGACAAAACAAATTAGCTTTGTAACATGACCAGTTGGGCTACGTGATGACATCGCCATCTATCACCGTGACAACGAAGAAAAGTTCATCCCAGGATTGAGGCGAACAGAAGTCCCAGTAGTAGTAGTAGCAGAAGCACACGTGTCAGGAAACCTCACTTGTTTTATTAAATTTAACTCTCGGATATATCAAAGACAGTTTCCAAAACAGCTAACGCTAGCGAGCGCCACTAGCTGCTATTAGCCGCTATAAAACAACAACAAACAAATCTTTGAACGTTAAATAAAAACTAATGTATATTTATGAAGTACAGACTTATTTCTTGAAAGGGTAAATATTACAATGAGCTGAGGTCAAGATCCCAGTACTACTGGAGGGGGGTGCGCACAGACGCTGGACACTGACCCACAAGCTATTAATCAACCATCATAACAAACTCTTATTAGAACAAGCATGTTTTCATCAAACCATAATCTGAGCGATTTAAGCGGTTAGCAGAGCAGGGCGGTCTAAAAATACGACTGCGCCAGGACAAAGTCTAGACACACTTCTACTGGGGAACAATCAGGAGAACGCTTGGGGGGCGATGGGGCTGTGCCGTCAGCGGCTTCCACGTATCTGCTCGAATGTGACGGAGAGGGTTTCTGACAGAACACATGGAGCCATCGTCTCACGGTTCTCCTTGTCATCACAATAAATATTTGTATTTTTGTATCAGAAGAACCTGTGTAACGCGACGCCACTGAATTCATACCTAACGAGTACTAACGAGAGCCATTTGTTCACAAAATGTAGTTTGATCTTCACATTTAAATCATGACACATCATACTGAACTACAGAGGGGGGGACAATACAGGAAACTGGTGGGAAACAAGGGGACGTTAACTTCTTCAGCATGAGCTGGAAGGAGAGCCCCTACCCCCCCTCCTCTATTGGCAAAGTTTGGATGATGATGGAAAAGATGTCACGGGGTGGTGTAAAATACCTCCAGGCACAGGCAGACGCCCTGGATCGTTCATGCATCGTTACTGCTAAAAGTCACACAACAGCAAATCAAACCAAGTGTCATTCTGTCTAATTCTCTTTCCACTGCTCAGTTTCCCTCCTCCTCCTCCGCCCTGCCCTCCCTACGGTGAGGATTAATGGAGAAAGGAAGTGGGTCAGTTGAAGACCGTGTCATGAACACGCCGACAGACCCAGTTCCTCTGAGCCCAGCAGCGCCCTGGGAGCGGTGTGAGTTAGCTAATTGCGGGGTTAGCGGAGGTCAGGTGTCCGTGTGTTAAGAGGTCATTTGTCACATAACCCCGAAGCTACTTCTTGACAGTGGACTAATCAGAGCTCGTTTGTACAGAATTTGAATTTCTGTCTTCATCATATAACAAAAAAAAAAGATTAAGTGTAAAGTTGAGCATTTTTGTGAGTCATGTTCACTTTAAAAGTGTCAAACCATCTATGACATAATAATTATATTTTGTACAACATTAGTCACTTACTTTCACTCACCTCCCCAGATTTATTTATTGAAACAATAGTGCCCCCATTTGGAGAAAGCCTTGTATTTGTCAGGGCAAACTGATGAAGATGACGTTTCTGGATACTGACTTACAAAATTGAGTGTCTCATAAAATTATAATCATCAAAATCTTTCATTTTGATGATTAGAATTTTATTAACACTTGAAATCTATCTGTGTGTGATGAACCTATATGGAACAGATGTGTTTCACTTTTTGAATTTATTTCAATTCAATGAAAAAAACAGCTTATTTACAGAGTTCAATAATGGAATCTAACTGAGCTATAATAGATGGGGTTCAGTGACATCATAGTGACTTACAGCTCCATCTCAGTGAATTAGAAAATATCAAAAAGTTTATTTTTTCTTCAGTCAATCAATTCAAAAAGTGAAACATAACTTTCTGTATAAATTCGTCCCTCACACAGAGATGTTTTATGAGTGTTTATTCCTTTCACTTTTGATGATAATAATTTCCTGAGATGCTGTGTTTGTATGACCTATGAGGAACAGCCTCACGTCTCATCTTCATCGTTAGTCAAACATCAGACACTCTCCATGTTGGGCAGTGTGTGTGCAGAGCAGATAGTCTTACCGTGGAGTCCCTGGAGGGGGAGTCAGACGCCCCGTCACTGCTCGGCTCCCACATGGACGAACTGAATGCTCTGCTGCTGCTGAAGGCCTCCCTGGTGGAGCTCCGCGAGAGGGCCTCCTGAGTGGAGCTCCGGGACAGGCCGGAGTAGCTCGGGCGGGAGTACGAGTCGGCCACATCGCTGTTCCGACCGCGGTAGCTCCGCAGGGCGCCGGTGGAGGTGGACGGCGTGGAGGACGAGGAGGAGGAGGAGGTGGGGTCACTGAGGCCCAGAGAAGCTAAGTCCCGGCTTAGATCACTCTGGGATGCAGACTTTCGTCGACTGAGCGAGAAACTGGAGGCCAACGGTGAAGAAGAGAGGTAGCTGGGCTGGGCTGAGGATGGGGAGTAGGAGCTGTAGCCGGTGTAGGTGGAGCCCCCGTTCAGCCCTGACCCCGTGTAGGTCCTGATGGGCGTGCGGCTGAGGCTTTCACTGCGGCGGCTGCTGCTGACGCTGCTGAGGATGTCGGTGCGTGGGACGGTTCGGCCCCGGTTTCGATCCGGGTCCGAGGAAGTGCTGTAGTTACGGCTGCGGGCAGCGGAGCTGCTCAGGTAGCTGGAGGAGGAGTAACCTGAGGTAGAGGTGGAGGAGGAGGAGGAGGAGGGCGACTTGTAGGAGGACAGCCTGTCCCGATCGCTGTAGGAGCTAATGCTCGGGGTCAGGGAGGAGCTGTAGGAGCTGTAGTGGCTGGTGTAGGAGGGGCCAGCGTAGCGCTTGGCGGTGGACGAGACGTGGGACATGTTGCTGCCGCAGGTTTCTCAGCCCCAGGGAAGGAGAACCTCTGGACGACCGCATGGACTGCAACCGCAGCAAAGACACAGTCAGACGAGGGAATGAGAGGTGACAAGAATCAAGTATAAATGTGAAAAACTGGGGGTGGAATGTTGAATTTGAAAAGGTTCTCTTGTCATTTCTCGGTTTTATGTCTCTGCTTCCTGACAACAACTACAATGTTCTTCCATTTCTTTGTGGGAACCCGTCGGCTGGCGGTTTGGTTCGTAGTTTAAATGTCTGATAACGTATTAATCCTGCTCCGTGGAGAGCAATGAGGTGTTCCGTAGCTGAAGAAAGAAAGTGTTTTAAATCGACGCGCTGACCTTTGAAGACTCAATGTCCTGGGTTTTTTTCCCAGCTCTGTTTGACGTCTTTGTGACCAGATGCTTCGGTAATAAATCGCCTGCATGTGGTGGATTAAACAGCGTAGATCTCTGTCACCTTCTCCTTTCTTCCGCCCTGTCAGGTAGTTCTTGTTCTACATGGCTCCTGTACGACAACGTGCTACTTGAAGGGGACAAAACTAGTCGCTAGCACGTGCACCGCTACCTCTACAAACACACCGCAGACGGAATCAACTTCTGAGAGGCTCTTGTTCACGTGAAGCGTCTGAATAAATAAAAGTATCTGGTGTAGCTGATCAGTGTTGAGTTCAGGCTCAGATGTCTTCCGTGAACCTCAGCGTCTTGGCGCTCCCTACGCTGTGCTGTTGGAGTGCACCGTCCTCTGAGTGTCTGTCTCTGCTTTCTCCCACTGCCTCTTGCTGTGACGACAGCGTGATCAATAATTCACAATCTGGATGTGGAGGAGGCAGACGGGCCGCGCGCTGGAGACCGGCCAACACGTCCCGCTGGACGCTGGAAACCCGACGAGGCTGGTGGGTTTGTGCTGTTTCCTCTGTGGAAACTCCGCACACCGCAGGGACATCTGCAAGCTGGATGCGAAGGAACGTCTGACTTCAGGAGTGTTGACCCGTTCACGAACGATTCTTTCGAAAGAACGGATCTTTTGAGCGAACGATCTGTGCTGAATCACTCCCCTGAAAAGATTCAAGATTCAAAGATCGAATCTGATTCAGGCAGGTACATGGGCCCACCACTTTTTGCCTAGGTTCATTCTTTTAAATGCCGATATGAAACTATGACGATGACAGTGGAGTCTGTGCTTTTCCTCGACACCGTTCCAGTAGGTTTTTTACGAGCGCGTGTCTCTGGACCCACCGTATTTCAAACGAAACTCGAGGGACTAGTTCACTGCTCAGCAGCACGTCAACGAATCACCAAACGAATCCTGTTACTGGACCTGATTCTACTGATTCAGTACACCTTAAAGAACTGTTTCACTATGGACTTCCACCGAACATCATAGAAGAGGTGCAACATGGGAGGACAGGGTACATGACAAACTATGGATTTGACATCTGAGTGGAGAGAGAATCTCTCTCTCACACACACACACACACACACACACACACACACACACACACACACACACACACATCCAAACTCTAGCTACTCTGCATTTTCATTCTCCCCTGAAGCAAGCTGACGTTACCATAGTTACTGTTGCAACAAGCAGTGTTTGTGTGGTTGCTACCGATGCACCCAGGACTTCAGTCCAGCAGCGGGTCACACTCCTTCACGTGTTCACCCTCAACCTGCTGCTCCCAAGAGAAACCTACTACAAAAAATTTACATATACCAGCTGTCAGATGAAAGCTGGAGGCAAAAAAAAAAAAACCCAACCAGGTCTCTACTAAATGTGTGTTCAGATGCTTCCAGAAGCGGCTGCAGCGCGGCAGAAGACGTTTTTTAGCAGGTGACTGACTCCTTGGCAAAGAGCTGAACGGATTCAGTTTCACTTGCTGGGCTTTTTTTAAAAACATCTTTCGTTACGTGGAAGTGAATACTGAAAACACAAGGTTCTGCCACGACAGAGATTTGATATGAGGATGTGTGAGGAAGCCGTGGTGGGACTGCTGACGCTCTCTGCACTGCTGACAGTTTTTTTTTCTTTCGATGCCTATAATAATAATAAATAAAATGGCCGCCGTAGAACATATAGCGCAAGCTCAGATGTATGCGTGCACTGATGCATATCTGACCTGAAATCCTTCGCTTCAGCAGCCGTTGGCAGCGAAAGTGAAAACCAAGTTAAATAAAACATGGTGGGGGGGTTTTAAAAGAGAATGATGCAGGAAATCCACATGGAGGCTATTTAGGAAGAGCTGAGCTGTGTTTGGCTCCTTCTCCCAGGCAGCTATATATACACCCTGAAATTTGAGCAGATAAGACGCTGCTGATGTCTGTGAAGGCCACACTGACGCCTCCTGCCCCCCCACACCAACATTGAAAACTGGAGAGGACCAGTCTGTTGTTCACATCATAACACCACGGCATGTTCCAGAAGGTTTGCAAGCTATCATCCATCGGATGGTTCCTGATTCGTTACCAACGTGTATGACACAATCAAACATCCTGGAACGTCTCCGATGAAAAGCAGCGGCGTGTTTTTATGGCCGCCGTCTGCTGGTGACTCACATGAGGCCGTTAACGTGTCAGTGACCTCACGGACCGAAGCCGGAGGCTGAAGTGATTGATGCCTCAGCCTGTGGCGGTAATGCCTTCTTCATTGAGCTAATGATTTGGTCAATTAACCACTGTGATCGTGGGAAACGACAATGAATCTTCGTCATCGCGCCAAGTGATGCCGAGGGACGTATCACATACCCAGATGGCGCTTAAAGCAATCAGTGGCCGCTGCTTCCTGTCCGGTAACGACTGATCCGCCACCTGCCGCTCCGCTGACTCTGAAGCCGCTTTTATTACCGTTGCAAACATATTCCTTAGCGTCGTCACGTCGGCAGTCACAGACTCTTCTCAGATGCAGAACGCCGATCTGCTCCGACAGATCAAACGTCAGCTCTCGTCTGGTCTGTCTCTACGATGTGACTGGATATCGCTTCGCCGTACACAAACACGTCGGGTGTTATGCTAATGTTAACGGCTCTTCTCTCCATGTGAGGACGATCAATGGACGCTAATCAGAGGGGCTAGAGAGTGATGCTAATGACGTTCAGTCATTCATCTTCTCCCGTTGCCCTGGTTACGGGTCGTGGCTGTCAAAGGGCCGACGTCAGGGTCCAACTTGGACGAGTCACCTGAAGGACAGACAACCATTCACACTCGCATTCACACCTACAGGCGATTCAGAGTGACCAAGGTGGGAGGTGGCCGGTCCCAGGTCAGGAAGCAAACCAGGGATCTTCTTGCTATGACGCAACAATGCTAACCACTGCCGTGTCGCCCATGCTAAGGACAGATGGCCCCAAAAGACAATAAAACACAAGAAACAGCGGTGGAATTCAGAAAAGAAACGCCGAAGAGGAGAAACTGGTTGAAAAAAGGTTTCAAAGAAAGAACAGACTTCAAACTTGAAGTGAAGAACTGAAGTGTGAATTTTGTGTTCACAGATTAGTGTGATTCATGTGAGCATGGATTTGTGCGTACGGCCTATGTGAGTGAGGCACTCGTGTGTTCCACTTGCAGTCCGAGTCGGAATTCGACAGAAAGTTGGTAAGTGGAGCACTGTCCCAACATCCGACGATCTGTCTCACTAATTCAACATGGCGGTGCACATTATTAATATCACCTGGAACTTAAGTCACTGCAAGATACCGACTTTTGGTGGAGTGTGTGTGTGTGTGTGTGTGTGTGTGTGTTTCGCCTGGCGGATCAGCAGTGGAATGCGTCCCCACAGACTGTGACGGCTTCCAACCAGCTCATCCTCAACACACACACACACACACACAGGCCGAGTGACGAGGATCAGTCCTGAAACCCTGTTTCTCTGTTGGAGACGATCTCAGCGCGAGCGAAGGTCCGAACCGCCTGTCATCACGTTCTCCACGTCATCAAAGATCGATGGCGCCCACTTGTAGCTCGTATGGTCAAATCCAGAAAAACTGCAGTTATTCAGAGCTGAGGTGAACAGGAAGCCGATCGGTGGACTCCATCTTGGAGAGTTTCATTATGTAGCTGTGTGAAAGCTCACGTTTCAACTTCAGACACACAAACGTCCCACCAACCCGGCACCGGTGCGACCTACCCTCTTTGAAGTTCTTCTACTCGTGCTTGAAAATCCAGAACATTCTGAAACGGTTTCTCCTCAGGAAGCTGCAGGTTCCCACTGAGCGACCAGTCCACGCTGACGCTCACACGAAAATCAGCAGCAGGACTCCGAGCGGCAGATCAGCTGCTGGATCAGAGGCGCACTGGGCCTCCTTGTTCCCAGCGGCCTGGGCCAATGGACGGGGGGTGTCGCTCCGCGGCCCCCGGAGTATGAGAGGACAGTGTGAGCGCAGCGGCCCAGAATGCCGCGGGTCGAGTTACGCGGCCGGTAAATATAGCAGACACCAATGACCTCTGCAGGTCAATGAGACGCTCCTGGACAAGTCAGGACGTTTGAAACGGTTCAACACGCACAGGTTGGTTTGTTCCATGGAAACGACAGGGTCACTGACTGTCTGACTGTAGTACTCTACAGTACTGTCTGACTGTAGTACTGTGTAGTACTGTCTGACTGTAGTACTGTGTAGTACTGTCTGACTGTAGTACTCTACAGTACTGTCTGACTGTAGTACTCAACAGTACTGCCTGACTGTAGTACTCTACAGTACTGTCTGACTGTAGTACTGTGTAGTACTGTCTGACTGTTGTACTCTACAGTACTGTCTGACTGTAGTACTCAACAGTACTGCCTGACTGTAGTACTCTACAGTACTGTCTGACTGTAGTGCTGTATAATACTGTCTGACTGTAGTACTGTATAGTACTGTCTGGCTGTAGTGCTGTATAGAACTGTCTTGCTGTAGTATTGTATAGTACTGTCATATTGTA
>CAAKHB010000046.1:0-24900 GCA_901007665.1 Aeoliscus strigatus | reverse complement strand
GACTGTAGTACTCTACAGTACTGTCTGACTGTAGTACTGTGTAGTACTGTCTGACTGTAGTACTCTACAGTACTGTCTGACTGTAGTACTCAACAGTACTGTCTGACTGTAGTACTGTATAGTACTGTCTGACTGTAGTACTGTATAGTACTGTCTGGCTGTAGTGCTGTATAGAACTGTCTTGCTGTAGTATTGTATAGTACTGTCATATTGTAGTACTGTATAGTACTGTCTTACTGTACTGTGTAATACAGTGTCGTATTGTGGTATTGTGCTGTCCTGTGTTGTACTGTACTGCACTGTTTTATACTGTGCAGCACTGTGTAGTGTTGTGTGGTACTGTGTAGTATTGTGTGGTATTGTGTAGTACTGCGTAGTATGGCGTGGTATTGTGTATTATTGTACAGCATTGTGTAATATTGTGCTGTATTGTGTATTACAGTGTACTACTGTGTAGTACTGCAGTACTCCAACGGCCCCAGTCGTCCTGACATGAGCTAAAATCACCTCAGTGGTTCAAATGTTCCGCATCAACAATCCGTAGTAACGTTCCTGTGCACGTGATCAGCGGCGGTCCTTGTCGGCGGCCGGAAGTGACTGTCGACGGTCCGCGAAGATGTGTATATGTGTGTGTGTGTGTGTGTGTGTGTGTGTGTGTGTGTGTGTGTGTGAGGTGGTGGTGGGGGGGTGTCGTAAACAGACAGCAAAGTTATTCGCAACTTACTGACTCGAATGTCTCATTCAGGCTGACGGACGTTCCGTGTCCCGGTGCTGCGTTCACTCACCACAGCGGGAGCTCGTCCCGATCCGAGCGGGCAGCGAAACGCCCCCAAAAGTAGCTTCTCGGTCGCCTTCTGCTGTTCCCCCCACTGCTGACGTCTCACCGAAGAGCCGCAGCACCGCGTCGGTCAGCCGGTACCGGGCTAATTTCCAGCCAAGTCCTCTTCCCCGCAGCGGTAGTAGTTTCACCAGCGTCAAGTAACGGGGTCTTTACACTGACAGTGACGTCAGCACAGCTACAGCTAATTTCTCATTGGTTCCTGCTCCTCCGCGAGCGTCAGCAGCCAGCTCAGCGACCCGCCCCCCTGCACCGTCGCCATGGTGATGAACGTAAACACGAAAAAATGCTGCATTCATGGCTCCTAGGAAAGAGCCAAACAAAGGCTGTGTGGTTAAATCTTGTGCAACTGTAGAGATGCAATTTTAAAATGCATTTATTGAATAAATACGTCTAAAAAAAGAACAAAATAGAATGAATGAGTGCATGTATATACATATATAATTATTAAATAGTAAATATATATAATGTATACGTGTCTTTCATGGTGTCTATATGATGGTTGTTATAAAAAAATAACACAGGACATCTATTTTTTTTTTCTTTTTTCTTTTTTTTTCCTACTGTTGTTCAGTAAAAGGGCAGTGGGTCAGCAGGACAATCTGAGACAATCTGGTGTGACCTTTTCAAGATCCTGGTGTTTGCAAACCTGTCCAGGGGTCATAGATTTTCACCAGCATGCTGTGCAAGAGATAGACAGTCTGAGGAAAGAGTTTCTCCAGGTTTTATTGTGCATATGGCAGAAACACACCAGTGGAACTTTGGATTTTCCGTCCGTCTGTATGCTTTATTGTGTAGTGAGCGTCTTTAGTCTGATGTTGGAAATCAGAAGTTGTCGGATAAATGAATGTAATGTTAACATAGTGTGTCTAAATGCTAAAACAATCAGATCAGCTTCTTTTCCATATTTGAGTCCTTCATGCTGTGATGAGCGATTGAATATTTCAGCAGTAAACCCACAACACGTGTCCAAACCTCTGACAACGTATTATAGCTGCTGCCATGAATGAAACGAGGGAATGTATTGGTCTTCAGTGACTTCCTTTACTTACAGTGAGAGAAATGACTCATTCGGCTCCACTTCAACACTTCACACAAGCTGCAACACAAAGTGATGCTGGAGATGATGACAGACTGGGCGGCCTGATGAACGTAAATACTGTTGTACGAGACGGAGCAGAGATCAAAACCACTCATTTAACCGGACGCTGTCATCAGAGAGAACTAAAACCTCCTGAGAGCCGCAGCTAGCTCCGGCTCACTGCCGCTGGAGGCAGTTGATGACTCAACTACTGATCTTCTGTTGTGTATCACAGGTTGACTCTGGAGCAGGAAGTGATGCTCGCCAGCAGCCTGGCGTCCTATTGGTGCAGAATCAGCTGCATGAAGTAGGTACAGAGAGTTTCATTGCATGAACGCGCTCGGCATTAAAATGTTTTCTCAGAATTCTTAAAAGCAGAAACATGCAATAACTGGACCGTGATGTAAATACATTAATAGTGAATCTTAATTTTTATATATTTATATTTTATTTATAGCTGTTGTCTTTAAATAATTCTTAAGTTTTATTTTTTTAAATTTTGCTTATTCTGGCTCTTAAGTTTACTATTTTTTGATTTTATGTTTTTTTTTATCATACTGCTTTTTTCAGATTTAAATGTTCTGTTCTTAACCATACAGAACAAGATCAATCATTTAGAAAGTATTTTGCAGAATGGACTTGTGTACGTAAAGTTCAAAAAGGGTTCGGGTTATGTGTGTTAACAAAGGACAACTTCAACTTTGATTGCTACTTATTTCGTGATGACTCTTTAATGTCACAGAGGATTATTGCACCACTATATTTTATAGTCACTGCTGAGTTTCTCAGAGGGTTAAAGGGCTGTGCTACCGAATATTTTCAGCAGGACCAAAGCAGGAGACAACAGAAAGCATGAGAACATGCCTTTCTTGAAACAAAAGATGATCCTTTTCACGATTTTCCTTGAGTTTCAGGTACATCAGGTGTGTCACATGAGGGAAAACATGCAGATGATAAAAGTCAGGCGCCCTGCAGACGTTCTGCTGCTGGTTTCTATGGCTGCTCTTCATCCTCCATCATCATCAGCCTCCATTCTCTATCATTCCCATCTAAGCTGCCGCATGTATTAGTGTAATATACATCTGATATTCAAGTATCGCAGTCGTGTAGTAGCGGGAAACGGTGAAGTATGACAGGAAGGAAGTATCTACTTGAGATACTTCAAGAGGATAAAAACAGTGAATGGTTGTTTGTTGGCGTCAGTGACAATCCAATCAGATATCTGCCTCCACAAAGATTTGGATACTTCATTTGCGTCTTTGGCAGTTTCCATGGCGACAACTCTGAACAGTCAGAATGCTCAGCTGTGTAATGAGGGAAAAACTCACACACATCAACAGGCCTCGAGCACACGTTTGAGGATGTACATTAAAATCAATACACAGAGGATATATATATATATATTCCACATTAATACTCATCGCCGGGAAAGCTACAGTACTCAGGCTCCAAGCACTTCCAGTAAATAGTGTGCAGTCTATGTTTATTCAGATCCAGATCCAAAAAAGGAAAGTTTTAAATGTTGATTGAGATATCCTGAATTTCAGTCTATATTTCCCATAACGCACCAGGACAAAACACACAATTCATTTTCATTCAAAGCCCAGGACTTTTTTTCTTTTTTTTTAACCTCTCCGGTTCTGAAGATACTGCACATTATAACAGGGGACGTATGGATGAAAAGAAGAGGGGGTGGGGGGGTTGTGAAAGGTGACGTTGGCAGAGAACAAACACTGAGTGGAAGCCTCCTTTAAAATGAATTGGCACACGCAGAGGTTTGAAGTTGTTTCCACGGGGGAGAAACTGAAGACGTGATGAGGTTGTTGACACAAACAAATGTGTTTTTGACGACACAGGGTGTTATAATGTCTGCCAGCGCTTCATCACTGAATGCTTCAGCCCTGCACGCACACACCCACACACACACACACACACACTCTCTCTCTCTTCCAGCCGCTTGTGGTCCAGTTTTGTGTCTTTCCGAAGCTCCTGAGCAGCAACTTCTCCTGGGTCACATTTAATACTGACCCTCAAATGTCTCTCAGACTTCTTGTGTGAGTCGGATTTAATAAACAGTGTTTGAAATAAAAAACGGAAACAAACCTAACAATCAAACGGACCATTGCCTGACTTAGATGTTTCTTTAAACAATAACTACTCTTCCTGATAGAGGTTTTCCAGTAAAAGTGCAAATGAGAACATCACCTCCTCTCCACTAGGTGGCGCTGCGTGGCGTAAAGAGTGGAGCTGCTGAAGCGGTTGGAATCTCACCTGTGCAGATGCTGTGACACGTGCTTTGGACTTAGGCTACGTTCACACTGCAGGTCTTCACGCTCAAGTTGAGACTTTTTTGCGTCGTTGTTGCCATCAAACTCCAGAGTGAACACACATGAAGTCCAGTCTGAAGTTGTTCAATCAGAGTCGATGACATTCGGACTAAGTGAGGAAGAGAAGGAGATGATCAATGAACTTTCTTCCTGTGTGACGCCTCCTCCCGCACACAATACGGACAAAAGTGGGAGTATGGGATGGGTCTATTACCTGACAATCTCTTTTGGAAATGTGGAACTAAGGCAGGGACTTTCCTACATGCGCTACGGGAATGTAGTTGGACCATTTGGAAAGTAACACACCAGGGGAAGGCTCTGGAGATAGAGACCCCCGTCTCACCAAGGTGATACTAATTGGGTGACCAAACACAAATCATAATAATAGTAATGGGAGTGTCAAAACATGAGTTTGCAGTTATAAAGGTCGAGATGGTCCTAGCAGCCAGGGATACCCTCAGGTTCTGGATTGAAACTATGACATAGATAGGGTCGTCTGAACAGATGTTGGTGAGAGTTAATAATGACGGAGGAGGAAGACAGAGGGACACGGGGCCATTTCTTTACTACGGGCTGGTGATAGAAACAAGACATGAGTGGAGGAGATGGTTCAGCTGTGACTAAATATTCGCTGTTGATGTTTAGGTTTATATGTGGGTACCAGACACCAGGGATCCACTGGAACACCACCCAACTGAGATGTCGGAATGTGTATAATAAAAGAGAATCAAAAAGGGAGATGAGATGGTCAGGTACGGGTGCGTACAGGCAAAAAAGCCTGAATCGGATGATGTCTGCCTGCAGTGTGAGCGTAGCCGAAGAGACGGAGGCGTAGCAAGGCGCGGCTGCTACAGCACCACCGTCGGTCTCCTGGCCTCTTGTCCAGTGGACACATCTGTCCTCAAACCTCAGCGGACGTCCTCACATAAAGCTAAATAAACAAGGACCTGCTGGAACTGTCCACCAGTTTCTTCTTCTACGAGTCCCCCCACGCTCTTCCCCCAGTTAACCAGTCGATACATGATCAAACTACTCAGCCACTAAACCGGTGATCCAAATCCACTGGGTGGGAGACGCGCGTTCACTTGGTCTTTGGTACCACCAGTATCTCGTCACCGTCCTGGATGCTGTAGGAGTGCAGCGCGCGGGTGTTGTACTTCATCTCCTCGGGGCCGAAGGCGCTGCTCTTGTCGATGTAGTAGAGCCTCATGCTGTTGGTGGACAGATGAACCACTGCCGTCAGCTGCTTCTTCAGGTCGGCCACCGTCTGGTCCAAACGCACGCTCAGCTGTGCACACACATACACACACACACAAAATGTACACGGGAACCAACAAAGTCATGACACACTGCTTAGAGTGTGGACATTGTTGAGTCTATTTACTTGTTTCTATTTGTGTCTGTGAATGTCTTTGGGGGTCCTTAAATAATACATAAAATGGTTTATTAATGAGTGTATTATCTAAACACATAACATTTCAATAATTTATTCACACAAACAGATAAAATATATGTGTATATATACACATTTAAACATTAACATTTAAATGATAAATATGCACACAGATTATCTATAGATATACACACACACACAGACTATGTACACAATATCAGCTATAAATGATTTTTTTTCTTTCATAGGGTGAAGTTCCTTGAACAGCTTTGTAGTATTTGTTGTGTATTCGGGAGATACAGCGGTTTTAATGGGTCGAGCCTGAACAAGGAAGTCAGAACTGACCTGTTCCACCCGGTCCTCACAGTGAACCTCCACGTGGGCGCGGCAGCGCGGCCGCAGGTCGATCTCAGCCAGCGGCTCCAGTTTTCCGTACTTGTTGACCAGGCAGTGGTACCTGTGGAGGACGAGAGATGAGCGGGCTCCCAGTCTGGAACGGGTGAGTTCTGTGTGTGTGTGTGTGTGTGTGTGTGTGTGTGTGTGTGCGCGTACCGGTACGGCAGCTCCTCCTCAGGACAGTCTAAGTAATAACGGATGAAGAACCTCTCTGCGTCCTCCCTCTCGCTGTCACTCACCACGCTGCCGTTCAGCAGTGAAATGGACGGAAGCCTGGAGAGAGAGAATGTGACACGATTATTAGTGCTGTGAAGTAACTAGTTCCATGTAACTGTGTTACATCATTTAATAACAAAATAAACTGGAATTACTGGAGACAAATGAAAATTGAAAAAGCTAAGATTTAGTGTGTGAATGAATGATAATTAACGTTGATTTTGAAAGGTGCTCCAAGTTCCAACACTGACACAGACCAACAATTGAACATTTAGAAAACAAATCAAACATAATAAGTTGATTAGTAATCTAATTAACTAGGCTAGTAATCAACAAATCAGTCAAAGTACATAGTACATTAGCAATAGACTAATTCGTTGCAGAATTAACTGGTTGGTTACTGATCTACTAATCAGTTAATGAAGTAATCAGTAGATGAGTAAGCTACTAAATAGTTCATTAGTAGCACATCAGAGAGATGTTTCTTGCATAGAGATAAAGGAGCGTTAACACTGGTGATTGTTAACTGGTGAGGAGGAGGAGGAGGAGGAGGCTGTTTGTCACTAATGGACTCACTGAGCGATCATGAGGCTGCGGCGCTCTGCGTTGGTGTAGGTCTGCAGTAAGGGGATTCCCTGCAGCCGCACCTCCTCCAGCTTGGGGAAGAAGTTCAGCTTCTCGATGTCCTCCCACCGGTTCAGACCTGACACACACACACACACACACACACACACACACTATGCACATATTAGAATCCTCTGCTGTCAATAATAAATCAACCACACTTTGTCGATGGATTGTCAGACCTGACAGTGTATTTCACATTTTTATGTTGCTGGCTGCAAACAAACAGCCATCAACCATTTATGAAGTTAAAAGTCAACAACACGTTTCAAGTGTCTCTCAGTATACATAAGTCTCAAATGAATGATGACTGGACACAGAAAGTGTCTAGTTTCTATTGGTGCCTGACATATTTGTATGAGCACTGACTGAGATACGGCGTCCCAGGATCCACCATCATGGTTCAAATATGAGAATGAATGCAGCTTTTGCTGGTTTCACATGTTTAAACACACTTGTTTAAAAGGAGGACGCAAAGTCACTTTGAACGTCACATCACTAAAAATAGATGGATTCTTCCCCCAATAATAGAAAGGATTCGTGAGATGAAAGCTGATGCTGAGAACAAACCAACATCACTTTCAAAGAGCTCCAGCGTTCCAGGAATCTGCGATCTGCTGCCAATTCTGGTCAATATTTTGTACTTTCTGTCCCTTGACAGTGAAACTTAGCTCAGCATTTATATATTTCATACTTCAAGTTATGTTGAGAGTGTGTTTTTTACTGTGTCTCTCCACATCAGCACCCAGCAAATAGCCTGACCCACTGACCTGAGTTGTGCAGGTTGATGCTGCGTAGGTTGGGGAAGAGCCGCTGCAGAATTTCTTTGCTGTCCTGAATGGAGGCTAAATTGTTGTTGGCCATGACCAGAGTGTCCAGACTGGGGAACATGGAGCCGAACTTGCGGACCTCAGCCCAGTCGTGCAGGCTGTTGTCGGTGATGTGAAGCAGGCGCAGGCTGGGGCAGGAGTCCGCGGAGGTGCCGACTCGACTGTACGCATTAAGGCACAAGAACAGCTCCTCCAGCCTGAAGGACGCGACACGAGGGAGACACGAGGAGGAGAGTGAGAATTCCACTGCATACTTCCACTCAAGAACAGCAGAGTGTGCAGACCTCCCCCAATCAGCTCATTTCAACCCCAAATTATTTAATATTTTGATAAACACCAATTATCAATCTTCCTAAGCTTATTTTATCTACGTCAATAGATTCATTGACCCAGAAAACCTCCTCTGACCATCTGGAAACACACTGATATCAGTTAGTTCAACACTTATGGACTAAACTGACTATTTACTAATGGTGGTTTTCTTCTGGATCCAGCTCCAGAACTATTGAAGATCCAACAAATCTGTTCCCACTGATTCAGACTCTCAGATACAATCTGGTGTCAGTTCATGTCTTTGTCTTCATCCGTTGTCTGAAAATCCACCAGCACCAGAACATTTCCTGTTGTGGATCAGAGGATCCAGAGTAGATCCGGATCCAGATCAAACTTGGATCCATCAGAGAACCTACAGACAATGGATCCTGGATCTGACCATTGACTGTGGAGTTCTAGACACAGATGCTGAAAATGTCCAAGAATCCTTCAACAGGTTCCTGGATCCAGATGGTTCCAGAACACCACCGACAATTAATCATCTGGTCCTGGTCCATTAACAGTAGTTACTGAACATTTCATTAAAATCTATGATTTTCATGATTTAATTTGCTAACAGAGAGACAGACAAACGCTGGCAAAAACATAAAAAGTACTACAAATTGAACAAAGAACTGCAGCTGAATACTTCATTGACTGGTGCTGTCGAAACAAACTCCCTCCTGGGAGAAACACAACATATTCCGCTAAACATGGATCTCAGCAACAAATGGAACAGAAGAGAACATGCCCCCCCCCCACACACACACACCCCACCGAAACACCAGAATAACCCCTGCTCTTACTCAGGGATCTCACGGGTCAGCAGCAGCACCGTGTCCCAGGACACTTGGGTGTTGTTTAGGACGAGTCGTCGGACCCGGGTGAAGGCTTCAGCACAGCGCGGTTCGAGGGTCATTCCCGCCAGCGGGTTGGAGCTCAGGTTCAGGAAATCCAGGTTGGGGATGTTGGACACGATTTTACTGATCTAGAAATAAAAGACAGTATGAAAATACATATCAGCCAACAAGGTCTGAAAAAAATCCTCAAAGAACTTCCTGAACTTCATCCTCTGCTGCTATGATGCTGAGGTGTTACCATGGCGATCATTTCAGTCAAAGGGTCACACAGATGAAGAAGAAGAGAAGAAGCCAGAGGCTGCACCTCGTGCCAGTCCTGCAGCTTGTTGTGGGACAGGTCCAGCTCCATGACGTGAGCGCAGAAGGCGGCGATTTCCGTTTGGTCTCCTGCTCTGCTGATTCCACAGCCGTTCAGCACCAACACACTGGGCAGGTTCAGGCGGTCTGAGAGGGAGGGGACACAGGGTGGAGGGACGTCAGTCCATAGCAGCAGGCCGAGGAAGGAAAAGAACGTCTCTCTCGAAACATATCACGATTGGAATCAGGTTGTCATGGTAACCAGAAAGCCGGTTTCATGAAAACCCTGAGTTAATTCTGCAGATTTTTCCTCACAACATGGAAAGGTTCAAGACGTTCTGTTTGATTTCTGTCAGTTTACACGAAATGAGAATGAATAACTCTGATGGACAAACTCACCCTTTAGTTCCCTTTAGTGTGTCCTCAACCAATCAGCTCCTTGCTTTCCCTCAGTTCCTCTCCTCTCTCGTTTGTGCTTCAACTTGACGTTTCAGTTCTTGTGACTTTTTCTGTGGACTATTTTTCCCTTAAACTTTCTACTTTTTTGTGTCAGACTCGTTTTGTTCTGAATAAACAGACGATCTATATATTTTTTTGCTTCTGACTTCTGTCCTCCTGCGACTTGTGATACAGATGTAAACAAACAGAGAGGAACTTCAGTGTGTTTGTATAGAACTATATAAATCTCTAAATATTTTACAGCATATCTGACGTTGAGGTGCACACCTTTCATCGGGGAACCCTGGGGGCCCGCGGTGGGCACCACCACCACACCCATGCCCGGCCCTCGGCGGTAAGGGAAGTTCTCGGGGCTGTATTTCTCACTGATGACCTCCACGAACGTACGACCTCCCTCATGTTCCGGCGGCTCCATTGCTCCGTCCAGCCGATCAGCCTCCCCTTCAGCTGTGTGGGAAAGAGTTGAACAATGAGCATTTTATACATGTTAAGACTGGCTGAAACAGAACCCTGTTTGCTGTGGTTACCAGACATCATCATGTCTTTCACAAGTGCCTGACCCACATAAAGATGGAGTATATGTTTACTCACAGGTGAGATCTAAGGTCTTCATGCAGAGATGAGCATTTTCTGAAATCTGGTCCACTTGTAAGTCTTACATATTAACAGAGTTTCTTCTGCACCAGACAAACGAATGCTTGCAGATGATAATGGGACCAGGGAGGGACAGAGGAGGTGCCCTCCCGTGTCTTTATCAGCAAACCACTGAGACACGTCCCTATTTAAAGATCCCAGAGGAGAGAGACAACAGAGATGAACTGTCTGTTGAACTTTTTAAAATATGAAACAGTGTGGAGACGTTTGACCACACTTTTCACTTTAGTTTCTATAATTAAGTGATGGTGTGTTTTAGCATGTCTGTGTGGGGGTGTCTCAGTGTGGAATCTGCTGCAGGAAGGCGTAAATTATGTACAGGCTTTATGGATTTAAAACATCTTGTTTAAAAAAAATGTCATCCTCAGCTGATAAATCCAGCTGGTGGATTTATTTTCGTTTTCATACACACAAACAAACCCAACACACTGTGAGGTGTGACGCAGCGTCCCGTTTGAGAGAGATGACATCTGAATTATTACTGAAACCTCTGACAGAATAAGGTTACAGTTCAAAATGTCTTACCTGAAGAGACCTTTCCTCCGGTTCACCCACTGTCACCGTCTGGCTCTGTCCCTGTGTACCGTTTCCAGGAGGAAAATACAGTGTTTAATCATATGTTCAGATCTTTTTGAGTTGTGTTTGTAAGGAAGGTGGTTCATCAGCAGTTTGACAACTGATGCTGAACAGTCAACTTACATTCTGTCCTACCAAGTTCAACATACCATGTGGGTTAATATTGCTTTTCACGGTGACTCACTATTGCCTCCTCTGGAACAGATTGGTATTACAAGATAACGTTCCCTTCAACTTTTTAAAAGAATATTATGTGTAAATAATGTGTAAATAAACAGCGATAGTTTGTGAAACATTACCAAATTATAATACACACAAGACTGCTGTAAATCCAGCATACGCAGTGTTTGCCCGCAATATCTGTAGTACTCATACTCAGTCATATTACAACTAATAAATATTTTGAACAGAATTACGTACTTATACCCTAAAGATATAGAGGTTGATATAGAGAGTTGTATTTTTAAAAAAAAATAATAGAGAGTATTTGTAAATATTTATGGTGGACAACAGGATATGGTTACAGTAAAAATATTGCTAGCCAAACTCGATAGATCTTTTATTTTATTTTAACTATTCTTCAGTTCTCCATTAACCAACATATTCATGTGTGTCAAACAAGATGACAATCTATTCAACAGGGGGTATTCGTAAAATCGGCATTTATTTAATTAAAACTTGAAAACCACATCTGAACGTTTGTCGGTGATGAACGGTTCAACACTGACTGATTTCACGTTGGTTTGGGGAGAAATAATGGCGGCAACAACAGTCCATACGAGAACTAAAGTTGTTATTTTACTCTTGATAGGTAGTCATCTTCAGCTAGATCAACGCTGAAATAATTCGTTACTCATGCCAAGTCGTAAAAGGTGACCAAGTGGTGTGTTTACGTGACATATCACCTGATGAGGCGAGTGTACTTCAAATTTGACACAGTTTTGAACGGAGTTCGGCACTTCCAAGTAAGACTCCAATCCAAACATGTTGAATCATGACAGTCCCCGTTCAGTAAACCAACATCTGACTGGTTAATGATGAGACACATGTTGTTGACAGTCAGCAGCTTTGTCATTAAGTACACCCCCCCACACACACACCACCACCACAACCAGCAGCAGCAGCAGCAGCAGCTCGATGGAGCCAGAAATTGATTTTTAAACGGAAACGACAAAAATACTCCCAACAATCACACGGCGAGAAAACGTCTGTAAAACTGTCAGTGTAAAACTTGGAGATCTTCCATACCTTTAATTTGTACTTTGAGCCCTCCTTGTTGATAATAACACACCAGCTGTCATTTTGCTCTCCCCGAGCATCCCGGAAGTGACGTTATTATTCCTGAAAACGATGTGGTTTTTTTAGCCTTAAAATCAATAACTTCATTTTGAGTTGTGATACGTCGTCTGCACCTCATTTACAAGGTATAAACATAGGACATTTATGTAATCAACAGGGCAGTAAAAAAAACAGAAAAAACATGAAGATATTTTTTTCTTATTTTTAATTATCAAAACTCCTTATTTAATGCTAATTAAACGTAGGAACTATAATCAGGTAGTTAATCCACTACATAAACTACAAATGTATATTTCTATCAATAAAACTATTAGTCAAACGAGCCCATTTATACGTAATGATTCATTTTTGGTCAACCCTGTGCACTATAATTTCGTCATGAAACGAAGTAGTGAATGCGTGTCTTTCATTAATTAACATTTAGAAATACGCTGTTTTAACAAGAAACGTGTAGGGGTAATATTTTTCCAGTCGGGCATCGCTGCAAACAGCTACAGTCGTCTGGTGGGGTCCTTTTCCACGGGTCTGAGGAAGATTAGCAGCAAACATGCCGACTGTCAGTGTAAAAAGGGATCTTCTTTTTAAAGCTTTGGGCAGAACATACAGTGAGTTATATCTACCATTTATTTTATTCACGAACACACTTGTTTATCTTTTTATTGCATTTCTTTTAATTTCTCAAAGACAAAATAACATGCAGAAACTCTTGGAACTCGTTAGCCTGTTGGTTGTAGCTGCCCACCGGTGGCTAACTTTACTTTACTAGTCAACCACACGGTTCGCTGTATGTGGAATGAAACATTTTTACGTTGAATGTAGTTTGGAACCGAAATAAGGTTTTGATTATCGACGTATATTTCTGTTTTTTATGTTTTAAAAAATCAGTGATGAAGTCAACGTGATTGCATCATCTCATTTTAACGTGAGCAGTAGATGCAGATTCAGTGCTCATTGGGGGAAAAAAACAACAACCTGGTTTTCTGTTGTTTCAGCTGATGAAGAGTTTGACGAGTTGTGCTTTGAGTTTGGCCTGGAGTTGGATGAAATCGTAAGTAATATTCAAAAACAGATGTACTGTTCTAGTTGAGTCTCCTGTGCTTAATCAGTTTCCATCTGACCTATGTGGCTAAAAAAATCTAATTATTTGAAGACCTAAGGTGTTCATGCTGTGACATGTAAAGCATTTTATTCAATTATGTAAGCTGCACTCATCTCCTGTACCTGCACCTGTAGTCGTCAGTCTGTTTGAGTCCTACCCATGTTTGTTCTGCCCTGTACCTAACAAAGTCTGGTCCATTCAGACCTCAGAAAAGGAGATTATCAGCCGTGAGCAGGGGGATTCCAAGGCAACAGGAGCATCTGATGTTGTCCTGTACAAGATTGACGTGCCTGCAAACCGCTATGACCTGTTGTGTCTGGAGGGTCTGGTCCGTGGACTGCAGGTCTTTAGGAATAAGTGAGTGCTTCTGTTTCATGACAGTCAGACCGAAAGACGCACACAAGTGTGGTGCAAGTTTAGTGATGCTATTGTGATTATATTTCTATTCCAGGATGGAGGCCCCTCGTTACAGGCGAGTCAGACCCACTGCTGGGAATCCTCAGAGGCTAATTATCACAAAGGAGGTGGGCTGTAATGTTCAGAATTGTTTCATAATTAGTTTTATGTACTTATGATATAAATCAGGCAGGCAGTTTCTTCCTCATGTCTTTGTATTTCACAGACGGCAGCAGTGCGACCCCACGCTGTGGCGGCGGTGTTGAGAAACATCACCTTCACACAGGAGCGCTACGACAGCTTCATCGAGCTGCAGGAGAAACTGCATCAGAACATCTGCAGGTCAAAGCAGCTGTTACACTAAGTGCACTTGCATACATGGAAATTGTCGAACAGTCGTCTGCTGAGCGATGTTGTTTGCTGGCACATAAAGGAAATGTGGTTTCCATCAAACTCTAACTTAACTTATTATCCTCCTACCGTAATGCGAAAACCTGTTCTACCTGAACAACCACGTTCCCCAACACGTATGTGAAATTACTTTTGAATAAGCGTTACAAATGACACCTCCTCAGCAGTTCCCAACATGTGCTCACTGAAACACTGTTAGAAACTATTAATGCTATTAATAGGATATTTTAATTAACTCATAATAAATAACAGCACTATAATATTAATATCATTAATTGTGTTTTTTATCTAGTTGAAATTCATATGTCACAGGCAGGATTGTTATGGAAAATAAACTATCTATTTTAAAGCTTGCAACTCTGAAAGAAAATTATTGATGCTATTTACAGGAACGAGTGTGTGAAGAAATTAGCTGTGGAGACTCGAACCAAGAGTTTATTGTTTGTTTATTGTTTATTTTATTTTATTGTTCTCTTCTCGGGGTCCCTAGTACGTTAAAATCAAGACTTATCTTTGTGTTTATGCATACTAGTCACACTAGCATAAATATAGTGTTACAAAAATACAATGTAATACAAAAAATATTATTTAAAATCACATTTTAAATATAGGAGTGTTTGTATGGCACTTATTTCTCAACATCACAGTCGCTAGCTGTGAAAACACAGCAGTGATAAATTTTCACTGTGTGCGTGCAGGAAAAGGAGCCTGGTGGCGATCGGGACACACGACCTGGACACCATCTCAGGCCCTTTCACATACACAGCAAAACCCCCCAGCGACATCATCTTTAAGCCCCTGAACCAGGCCAAAGAGTTCACGGCCACCCAGCTCATGAGCCTCTATAAGGTACCAGAGCAGCAGTGACCTTTGGATTTCGTTTTTTAAGTTTTCCTTGACCTGCTGTGTTTGTCTTCGCCGCCACAGACCGACAGCCACCTGAGACATTACTTGCACATTATTGAAGACAAGCCTGCGTACCCCGTCATCTACGACAGCAACGGGGTCATCCTGTCCATGCCTCCCATCATCAACGGTGATCATCGTCTCTGTCCCACACACGCAGACGCCCAATGTCCCATTCGTTAGAACGTAGCAGCTTCACTCACAGACGTCACACACACACCAAAGACTCCAGGCCCGACAACTTGAAATGTACAACAATGTTCATCCACTTGCAACAGAAGGTTCCAGCAACAGTCTGGTTCAGTGAGGTGCCGAGCTGACCTCACATAAACTACTACTGTTTCCACAGCGACGGGTGACGTGCTGTAAACGGAACAGCACAACAACCCTGTTGAACTCAACTTTTCTTATCCACGTATTTCTGCAGCGCGCGCGCTGGTGTTTCTCTTCGCTTAGCATTTTGAGCTGTTGTTGTTGTATTGTTGTAAAAGTATTTATCCGCATTTCGTTCTCATCCTCCATCAAGTTAGCTTGTTTGTTAACATGTTAGCAGCTGGATGCATCACACAGCCACACGTGGCTGCCCACTCGCAGCTGATTGGACAGAACTTGAATCTTTGGTCAGGGCTGGACTTAATTGATTCTTGTATAATAAATGACCTGTTTTTCAGGAGATCATTCAAAAATAACTTTAAAGACCAAGAACGTCTTCATTGAGTGCACGGCCACCGACCTGACCAAGGTACGAGCAGCAGAGAGCTGAGCGTAGAACGAGCTGTGACGTCCCATTCGTGTTCCCATGGAAACCTAAACATGTCCGTGTTGTTCCAGGCAAAGACTGTGCTGGACATGATGGTGACCATGTTCAGCGAGTATTGTTCACAGCCCTTCACGTAAGTCACAACCAGCAGGAGTAGTCGTGGCTTCGCAGCACGCGTGGAGTCATCCAGGACGATTTCTGTGAAAAAGGAAAGTAAATGTCTCTGTGGCACTTTAGGGTGGAAGAAGCTGAGGTTGTGTGTCCGGACGGGATCATCTGCACGTACCCGGTATGATAATCACACACTCAAGGGCTGTTACACTTGTGTACCTGATGTGCTTCACCTTATATCCTGGCGTTTAAATCCATTTTATATGTAGATTCATTTTTATTATTATTATATCCTATCCTTTTATTCATCTATTTTAATTGGTTAATTATTTTCTCATTCTGTTGTTTTTTTTCGTATGACAAGTGCTACATATGAATAAAATCTGATCGATTGATTACAAATTCATGTTTCAGGAGCTGGCTTACAGGACAGAGAAGCTGTCCAGTGACTTTGTCAATCGTAAAGTTGGAATCAGGTGAGGTCTTTTTGTTACAAATTTCATGTCAATTTTTTTTTCTTTTTAATTTTTTTTTTTTTTTTTCCTCCCTCCCCAGCGAGTCGACTGAGAACATCGCCCGGCTGCTGACACGGATGTGCCTGCGCTCTCGGGTCACAGGTGTCGGCGATGAGATCGAGGTTGAGATCCCGCCCACGCGCTCAGATGTCATCCATGCCTGTGACATCATGGAGGATGCGGCCATGGCGTACGGGTTCAACAACATCACCCGCACCACGCCACGCACCTACACCATCGCCAACCAGGTGCTCTCTCCTTTCTGAATTGTGTGTGTGTGTGTCTCTGTGTGTCTCTGTGTGTCTCTCTCACATATCAACATATCACCTGACGTCTCTTCTAGTTCCCACTGAACAAACTGACGGAGCTGCTGAGACACGACCTGGCTGCTGCTGGATTCACTGAAGCCCTCAACTTTGCCCTGGTAAGACGTTTTCCTTGTCTGTTTCCATCCTTGCAGAATTTCTTCAATTGTCATATTGTACATCAATGTTTTGTATTTTGCATAAAACCGATAAAAAAGATGCTCTCCTCCCCCAGTGTTCTAAAGAAGATATTGCCGACAAGCTAGGTAAGAAGATCTCAGAAACCCGAGCGGTTCACATCTCCAACCCCAAGACTGCAGAGTTCCAGGTAACTGGATGTTTCAATAGATCAATCAATCAGTCATTTCAGCTGTTTGAACGATTCAGGTTGTTTCTCCAAAAGAGGGCGCTTTCGCACAGATTGACAGACTGTCACCGTGTTTCCTGCTGAACTACTGTATCCCTCCACCAGGTGGCGCGCACCACCTTGCTGCCAGGTCTGCTGAAAACAGTCGCAGCCAACAGGAAGATGCCCCTTCCCCTCAAGCTGTTTGAGATATCTGACGTGGTGCTGAAGGACGAGACCAAAGGTCCGTGAAGGGATGAAGGGAATCTCACTGATAGATACAGACTTTTTACCCTATTTTTGCAAACAACAGACATGGCGACAAATAAAGTTAGGAGACAAAACATTATACAAAACAAAATACAAACAAACAAGCTGAAATGAAAAAAAAGGATCAATGATGAAAGGAGGAGAAAGTGTATCATAGCAATGTTAGTGTTGTTATGAATTTCAATAATACAGTTAAAAAAACTACGATGATATGAAAATAATCTATAATCTTATTTTTAATATATAATGTAATATTGATTATTAACAATATTATTAATGAGTGATCATCTTAATAATAGAAAAGAATAACATAAGGTGTGTGTATCAGTGTTGTATGTGTGACACGGAATATTGAGAGTTGTCAGGAAAAAGTCTAGCGTTCCCCACCTGATGGCTGAATACTAACTCAGTACCCCCCCATCATCCCACCAACCAGATGTGGGGGCGAAGAACAGCCGGCGTTTCTGTGCCGTTTTCTACAACAAGAGTCCAGGTTTTGAGGTGATCCACGGCCTGTTGGACCGCACCATGCAGCTGCTGGACGTGAAACCCACCCGCGGTGACGGCTACCACATCCAAGCTGCAGACGGTAAGACGCCTGTGCAGGTGTTTGTGTGTGTGTGTGTGGGTGGGGGTGCTTTTACATTAAAATGACTAAGAGACACTGAAACAGGGATGAAACAACAGAAATGATTAAAAGACATTAAAACACATAATACAGATGATTAAAGGCAATAGTGCAATGATGAAAGACAGCAAACATGGTTTGAGTTATTGACTGCTGTCGTTCCGACTTCTGATCAGTACGTTAAATCAGCTCCTGTGGTTTCGCAGGCTGTTGGCCAGGAACTCCTTAGTGAACTTTGAGTGACTCGATGCGTCCTGTGAACATAAACCAAGTGCATAAGTGAGTGAGGCTGCGCCTGGGTTTTAAATCTCTGGAGATGTTAGAGGAGCTTTATGGAGGCGTCCTCTGACACTGTCACAAGTTTATTACTTCCAACAAAGAGGTTGTGTTTTTGTCTGTCAGCAAAATCACAAAAGGTCTGAACGTATTGGAATGAAATGTTGAGTAACTGCTGCTAATGGACCAGGACCAGATGATTAAATGTTGGTGGTGTTCTGGAACCATCTGGATCCAGGAATCTGTTGAAGGATTGTCTGTTGAACTCATCTGTGTCGAGAACTCCACCATAGCCGCAGTGGACTGTCTCTGTGGAGCAGTGGTTAGTGGGTCTGTCTTTTGTTTTACTTTTGAAACAAAAGAAAATGAAGAAGAAAAGGAAAAAAGGTCATGATTTGTGTAATAACCATTTGACTATAAGTCATGTTTGATGATCAGTGAATTTATTAGCGGAGATCAGATGAATTGGTGGAGGATTTTCTCTTCCTCACTGTGGAGTTGTGTGTGCGTCAGGTCTCTGTGTTTGTAGATAAGATGCCACCGCGTCACAAAACATCAGCAGTGAAAGATGATAAAAGTGCTTTGGACTCCACCAGTCAGGAAAGAAGAGAGAGAATCTCTGAAGTAACAAGAGCTGCAGGTTGTTCTAGGCGCAGAAAACGTTCAGTCATCTTCATCTGATCGCACCTACTCGACGGTGTGACCTTTACGTTTGTCAGTGTGTGTTACCGCTCTGAGCCGAAGGGCCGATTCCTCCCACCTGACTGACTGTGTGACTCGTCTTGTCGTCCTGCAGCGGCCTCCCACAGGAAACCCTCGTCCTTCCTTCCTTTTTCTTCTAGTCCTGCGTACGTGCTCCAAGGTCACATGACGTCCACTGCTGCCTGTCAGACTGCAAATCAATGAGCTCAAGTATCGGTGAATGAGAGCAATTTGGGGGGGTGAGGGGGCAGAGGATTGGATGAGAGAGCAAAATAAGTGTGTGTGTGTGTTTGGGAGGGGGGGTAGGTGTTCTTATTTTTCCACACTTTCCACACAATTAGCCTAATCCTCCATTATGTCAGCATGTCCTTAACCCCATTAGCACATCATGACACTGTCTTACCAGACACACACACACACACACACACACACACAGAGAGAGGGCACGTCCATCACCATGGTGAGATGACGCTAAGGGAATTGATGTCAGTGGCGTTTCCTCCACTCAGCAGAGCAACAGCGATGAAGAAGTGAGTCAGGGTCAGAGACATGTTTAGGAGACACATGTACACACACACACACAGTGAATGTGACTCATGTTTTGTAGATATTTCTGTTTCTTTTTTTTGATCAACCAGCTGCTTATAGAAAGAGGGAGGGAAGAAGTGACACAATGGGATGTCGACTCGTTTCAAATGACCTGACTCAGAGCTGCTCCTCCTCCTCCTTTGAGCGTCCATTGCTCCCTCCAACCGATGACTCACGCTGGATGGTCTGCGTTCCTCCATTATCTTCTCGTTCACAGCAGGAGAACACAGCACACGGCAGTGAATCCACGCCTCCGACGCTCTGACAGCCAACGAGCTTCGACGACGTCAGTAAATATCCGTTGTTCTCCGGTTTGGTTAAAGAGTTTCAACGTGTGTGTGTGTTTGACCGGATGCTGCCAACCTGCGGCGAGGGAAGTTCCTGTCGAACCGGCTCATTACGCTGATGTGTCACATCTCTCCTCCGCTGGGCTCGCAGCTCTGGTAAAAGTTGGAGAGCGAGTGGGTGGCGGGATTCTTCATTGACTGATCGCTTATTCAAGACGCACCCGGGCTATCTCTACGGTTGCCATGGCAACCTCCCGATTACAAGCACGTCGAGCCAATTTGAGGCGGCAGCACACACACACATAGTGGACAGTGGACATCTGAGCAGTGGGCTCTAAAACCCATTAGCAAGGCAGCGTGGGAGGAAGCAGTGCACTCTGGGAGAATGCCATGTCTCTGAGCGTGGGGACGTTGTCATGACAACCGGCCCATCTTGTTGAATCTCTCCCAGTCCTGTCTGTCAGTGATCTGGAGCTCGACAGCAGCGTTTCCATCCCACTGTTAACGGAGGCTTTCCGCTCCATGTGGAGCAATCCGCGGACCTCTGACCTCTGCCACAGAGGTGTGGCAGGGGGAGGAGCTACAGATATTTTATCTCTGGGGAAATACCAGCAGAGATTCAGACGGTTCCCAAAGCACCCGTCGCAGGAAGTGACTCTGACGCAGAGCTCGTCAGCCTGCGTGGGCTGGTGACTGGAGGTCAAAGGGCAACACGTCACCGCCCACACTGTCCTGGACCGTCACACAGAATGGCGTCAGTCTTCATCACTCTCCTGAAGACATGTTTGACATCTGTCCTCAGTCTCTCTGTCCCTGCCAACTCATAGGAGAACGTCACCATTCGTTTCTTTCTGCTTTCAGATCCCACCTTCTTCCCCGGGCGCTGCGCAGACATCTTTGTCAGCGGTCAGAGCGTAGGACGTCTGGGAGTCCTCCACCCGGACGTCATCACCTGCTTCGAGCTGACGCTGCCCTGTTCCGCTCTGGAGATGGACATCGAGCCGTTCCTGTGAATTGATCCTCCTAAACTTCCACTTCAGATAATCGTTTGTGTGTTGAGTGTGTGTGTGTGTGCGTGCTGGTGTGTGACACATGTAGACCTCCACCAAGGTAAACAGAACATTCTACAAATGTCTTTTTTTGTTTTTTGGGTTTTTTTTGCATTCAGATTCTGTTTCACTTTGATTGATCCCTTTGGATGACTTGGATGTCGGCATGGCGACAAAAGTGTTTGGAATAATTAGAAATGTAGTTTTTGCTGTTTTAGTGTTTCTTTACTATAGCTTTGTTAAACTTGTGGAACTTTGACTGACTGCCAAATCTGTAATCCGGATCCAATCTTCACAAAACTTGTCAGGTTAGTATCAGCCTAAGTAACTGCAAGTGAATCAGAATCAGATGTTATTTTTACCTTTTTATTATAACAATAACTTTGTTTACAAATATACAATCAAACGAGCAGATAAATGCCGGCAAAACCATAATGGAGGTAATTAAGATTAATGACAATGTCTGGGAAAACTGAATATTTATCAACAGTGTTTCTGTCAGGTGTGTTATTTAGTAATAAACTAACAATCAGATCCTTGGTGGAGGTCGTGTTAAGTCACTCAGCAGCACGACGTGGAGCTTTTCTATCAGGTTGTTTTTGGTCATTAAAACCTGTTCACACTCTGTTGTGTGTGTGTGTGTGTGTGTGTGTGTGTGTACACATTGTGTTTAGTTGGACCCCAGCGTGGCTGTTGACCTCTGACTCGTCACTTGTTGCTCTGTTGACTTCCAGCGGCCACACGGCTGAAACGCTGCTCACGCACGTGGTCCCCATGCAGGAGCGTGAACCCCTGCAGGCCCCGTCCCCCAGCCCCGCCTCTACCAACACCGTGTTCGGTGACATGAGCACGGCGGCGGCTCTCGCAGCCCTCAACGACTTCCTGTCAGACAAAAGTTACATCGAAGGTTTTGTGGCATCTCAGGCTGACACGGCGGTTTTCGACGCCATCCCCTCTGTCCCCTCGCCAACCCTCTGCCACCTCCTGCGCTGGTACAACCACATCAGATCCTTCCACAGGGCCCGAGCCAGCCTCCCGCCCGTTCACAAGCGGTTTGTCCTCCCGGCGACACCCCCCTCGTCCACAAACAACACCAGCGACGACGATGTGGACCTTTTCGGCTCTGACGATGAGGTCGACAGCGCCGAGGCGGCGAGAATCAAGGAGCGGCGCCTCGCTGAGTACGCTGCCAAGAAGTCCAAGAAGCCAGCGCTGGTCGCCAAGTCGTCTATCCTGCTGGACGTCAAACCCTGGGACGATGAGACGGACATGGCAAAGCTGGAGGAGTGTGTCCGCAGTGTCTGCATGGACGGGCTCCTGTGGGGGCAGTCCAAACTGGTCCCGGTGGGCTACGGCATCAGGAAGCTGCAGATCGGATGCGTGGTGGAAGATGAGAAAGTGGGCACGGACTTGCTGGAGGACGCCATCACCGCCTTCGAGGACCACGTCCAGTCGGTGGACGTGGCCGCGTTCAATAAGATCTGAATCAAACCCCGTAGGACTCAGGTTCAAGCACCTACAAAAGAAGCAAAACATCAAATAAAGTTTTCTGAACGGGACGAGTGCTCTGAGTTTTTATTTCATGTTTTCACTGTTTGTTCAGTTCACAGGGAAGCTGTCGCACCAGTCGCCATCCATTCGACCATGATCTGAGCTGATGAGACGTCGTCAGAATGAAACCTGACAGGTGCGTCGACATTCCTTCAGACTTCACTGTAGCAGAGCAATATTGTTTTTTTTTAGTGTGTGTGTGTGTGTGTGTGTAAAATTATCTGTATAAATTTAGTTTTATTAATAATAAAGCTTAGACTTTTTATATTCATTTTTAAGACTAATGCATAATTTGTAATTTTAATTACTTAATTTATAATTCAAGAATTTACATATTTTTATGTATTTAATACAAGTTATTTATTTTTCGGTTATTTGATATACCCAAATTGTGTCTGAGCTGCATTTGGGTAAAGCTAAATAACAAAAAAAATGGACAAAAATTATTTGGAAAGTCTTAATTAGAAATTATTTTTCAGAAAGTCTTCACGTTCTGCTGCTGTTCTGTGCTGACATGAAAAAAAATGTGACGTACAACCCAGGTGAAACACAAATCCCCATAAATTCCCCATAAAAACTCAGTGCCGTTGTAAAAATATCTTTTTTACAATATTTCTTCAGCCAACCCAGAACGATGCTGATCATGCTGCTTCAGTCACAGCAGCCCGAGGACAACAAGCGCTCTGTTCACCAGTATCGTGTTGACAAGTCCCACACACGTGTACGTGACAAACTTGTACGGCACTTCGATCTCTTTCCTCTTAGCCGCGCTTTTCTCACCTTGTGGAACTTTGTACCACGAGTACAACGCCCACAGACTGACTGTTTTCACCACCTGCCGCGTGCCGACCAGAGCCGCCACGCCCAGGAGGAAGCGGGCGGAGCCTGCTGCCAACCCACGTGCCGTCAGCGCGGGCAGAGGCGCAGGCAGCGGCCCGCCAGGTTCAAAGGTCAATCCCGACCACTGGTTGAACCAGTATCCCACAGAACAGCCGGCGCCGACCCCCAGGATTGTGGTGGTGTCGCCCCGGGTGGTGCTGTAGTGGTCCAGCTGTGGGTAGGTGTAGCTGAGGAGGAGCGCCAGCGCCAGGGCAGCCACAGGCGAGTAGCTGCTGCTGAGCTGGAAACGGTCAAAAACCTCCCAGAACGGGAAGGTGGCGAACATCAGGCCAGCCGACATCAACACGCCACAAAGCACATCCTAAAGGAAGACAAACCATCCACTGAATGTACGGAAGCTCAGAGAGCTCATTAAATAAGTGACCCATCAAGAGTCTTTGTACAACGTTAAATACCAATCTAGCAGATTAGCTTCGCACAGACTGGACAGCTGATTCCATCAGTTCACCACGTACAGGTGGAGCTAAAAAACATAGAATATCATGGAAAGGTTTCCCCAGTAATTCAATTCAACAGTGAACCTTTCATGATTTAGATTCATTCAAACAAACTGACAGTTCCCAGCCTTTTTTTGTTCAAATTTTTGTTGATGAATATGGCATACAGCTCATGAAAATCAAAAATCCAGAGCTTTGAGATTTATGGTAATTCTTAACGCATATGTAGTGGTTTTTTTCAAACCTCATCAAAGATTGTACTATTTTGAGATACAGACTTGCGTACTTTAATTATTAGTGCTAGCTAAGGGATTGTTAACTAGCTAGGTATTTGATAACATTAGCTAGCTCGCTAGCTGTAGTAGCTTTGCACAGCACCCAAAAACATGGGTAGTTTGCATATTACCCGTTTTGTATGGATGTTATGACAGCTGATCTATATATTTATGTGTTATGTGATTATTGAACATATTTATTGGTATTTCTGACTTTATTGTTCTTTACATGTAGAATCTTCCTCAGTCTGCATGCGGCCTGTTGGATGTGATGATGCTTGGAGGTGAGGTGTTTTTACTGAACATGACACATTTTCTCACGTTAAATTGTTGCGTCATGTCGGTTTGAATTCTCCGTAAAACATCAGAGTGGAGTAGAATGAGCTTTAACGGGCACATGTCATCAATCTGATGTTTCAGTCTCACACTGACAGAATCCTCCAGGATGTTGATTCTTAGTTGTGTCAGACGTGTGTGTCGCTGCGTGTGTTGTGTTGTGTTTTCAGTTTTCACAGAAGGAAACGTTCTGGAGCCTTCAACCAGACACTTTGACCAGACGTACATGAATTATGAATCCTGAGTTTAGCTTGAATGTTTTATGCTGGAGAGAGAGTGTGTGTGTGTGTGTGTGTGTGTTTGTGTGTAGCTTACCAGCACTGAGTGCATGCCGGTGTAGAGACGACTCAGACACACTAAGGACGACAGCGTCACGGCCGTCAGCAGACCGACCTCAAACTGAAACTGAGACAGACACACATCTTTGATGACACTCACTGACGGACATACAACCCCCCACACACGCCCACAGACACACACATTTCCCCCTTTGAGGATGAAGGTGGTGTGGATGAATGTTGTTGACTGTCTTTAAGCATCATGTGTCTTGAAGATCTAACATTCCTTCCTGCAGAACAGTCGTGTTCTTT